>CM076571.1:369909701-370081330 GCA_034641835.2 Pinus albicaulis | reverse complement strand
ATAACCCTAGTGATTCCATCTAGAGCGAGCCCAGAACTATATCACTATCGTTGCAAATTAAGGTTTTAACAGTGAATTGCGAGACAAAGAAATACTCCCCAATACTTAGGTGTAAATTCCCTATGTCATATTGTTTGTCATTTGCGTTAAATGAATTTGTTTCAGTTATATTTGATTCAGGGATCACTAATTGGTTAGCACATTTGGTACTAACATAATTATTTTTTTGAGTAAGATCGATAGATATGAGAACCTCATTTCCCACAAGTGACCCTTTGATTTTAATTAGCGCATAGACACACATACTATAATTTTTAGGAAATCTTCCCTCCTTTAGTTCTAAATTAGATGTCATTTTGCTTTTTGAGATGAATTTTCTTCAAATTCACCCTTTTTATATTATACTCTTCCTTCCTTATGACTTTTTAATAACTTCAAAATACCTTTTTCCTCTACTTTGTAGACTTATCTTAAATACTAATTGAAATATTTTCTTTTAATATTTATTTCAAAATCGTTCTTTTCATATATCTATATATATTTAAAATGCCTTTTATTTTTCTATAAACTAGCAATAATAAAGCTTAATGGCACATTAAGATTTGACTTTTCAACAAATAATATATTTAAAAATTTATTTGAGTCAGGTTAAGGGTCACGGCTGTACGGAGGGACACGATATTGTGTGGATGTCACAAATTTTGAGTTTAATTCAATTCCCAATGCAATGTAGAAGATATAGTAATGCAGTATAGAAATTTGCGGAGAAGACGGAAAGCGGAAGGAACGAATTGACGAGGTTGGGGTTGTGTATGGCTAGTCGACGGCACGATGGCGGCTAATGTGTGACAGTGGTGTGCAGAGGTAGACCACGATGGACAGGGACGAGCAAGGATAGCCCAAAATTTGTTGTAAAAAATGTGGATAGGGGCTGATCAATTTGGGAGTAGCAGACGGTGGTCGGACTAGTGGCACTTGACTATACAATCGATCACCGATGGTGCACAGGAGCACAGTGGAATGGTGTCAGTTTATGAATAGCGGATGAGCGTGGGTATATTAGGTTGTGCGATATGCAGACAACGTTAGTTTTGTGATAGGCAGCCAACGCAATGAGGGTGGCGGTTAAGTGGTGGAGAAGATTGTCGATGGACAGTGGTTGGAGCGACGCAGAGACAAAATTGTGTAGAAACATGGTTGGAATGCGGGAATGATGACGTGAGGTATGGCGGCAGCATAACAGTGGGGGAGAATAGTGAAATGGTTGGCGGAAAACGGAAGCACAGTGGTGACAGGGAGGAGGTTGGCCCTATCGTTGGTGGTGGAGAACAGATCGACTGCTTGGTGGAAGTTGAGGCGGAGGCCCGTGTAAGATTCTATTGGAGAATTTTGAGTCGTGGCCTGCAGCTATGGCTGACTGTCGTCTCGGATGGTTGCAACCTTTTTATTTTTTTGTTTTGTCTATATATTTATTTATTTTTAATAATTTTCTTTTATGATTTTTGTTTATAATAGTTGCATATTTATTTTTTCGCTTTTTTTTTTTTAACCATACACTTGGTTTTTTTTATCTATTTTTTTCGATTTTTTTACTTGATTTTTTTTAATTGATTTTTTTACTTCTTTTTATGATATGTGTGTGTGTGTGTGTGTGTGTGTGCATTTTTCTTTTCTCTCTTCTTCTTTTAAAAAATGGCCAAGGGCCTATGATGAACTTAGTAGTAGCAACAGAGAAACTCCCAAGGTTTAGCAAAATGCTTCAACGACAACAATGTTGAAGAATTTTATGGTCAAAGACCTGGATCAGAGAGCGTGGCTCTGTGCAGCGGTTAGGCAGTCGAAGGCTCGAACTACTCTGATACCAAATGAAGTGAACAAAGTTCCTTCTCAAGTTTAAATGCTCCAAAAGACTTAGAATATCATAATATCCATTGAGGATACAAATATTATATTAGATAGTATGATGAATGAGTTGATTTAATGTTACAAATGAGGCCTGCTTATATACCTAGACAGGTGCCTCTTCACAAAAGGTCATGTCTCATCAAACATGGCCTTTCAACCTAATGACTAATTAACTAATTAATCTTTATTTTTATTATTTTATTCATTACAGAGAAAGTGTGAAATTCCCTAGGAACATGTCCAACGCAAGTCTCTATGGTATATAGGATCCACTAATGTAAGAGCATGTGTTGGAGTTTCCTCTTAAAGGCGTGCCAAAATTTCCTTTCACAAAGGAAGACACTTTGGATTTATTTATAGAGGGACTTGAAAACTTAGAGAACAAGTATTATATCATTCCAACAACTCAAAATGACAGTTCACATGATCAACGAGATGCTCCAAAATTTGAATGCAGGCCAAAATCTGGAGGTTTTTGTAGAAAAAACAACTGAATACGAAGCATCCAAGCATGCTTCTAATGCCACTAGTTCTCTAGATTTCTTTTCCTTTTTCTCAAATTCCCATGTTACAATTAATTGTCTAATTTTTCACATTCTCCTCAAATTCAATTGTAGCTAATTCTCCTCTAATCCAATTAAAGGAAGTCCAAATATCTTGAACTAACTTGAAAAAATCCTCATCATCAATCCCAGAGGAATTAAACTTTAATGGATTAGGTAGTCTCCACCTCAACTTATCCATCTTAACAAAAAGTGGACAATGATTTGATTCACCCCTTAATCCCACTCTTTGTCTAATCCTAAAATGATTGTTAGTTGAAGCTCTCTATATTGAAAACATGTCAATTCTTTTTATGATTTTGTATTCTCCCACCCTCACATTTTTCCAAGTGGATCTAAGCTTTATTGGATTGATATTCTTGCTCCAACCTCTAAATTTAAAAATATTGAGAGAACATTAGCTTGTGCTAGTTAATACCATCTTTAAATATACCTAAAGAAAGTTTTAGATGACCACCTAAAATGATATTATCTTGCTTTGATAATTCCATTCTAAACACTCTTTCCTAATATGTCACCCTATCATGATATGGCTCATGTAGATTTGGGGCTATTATCTCCATCCCTAATTCATGCGAGTAAAGAATGGTATGTAGCCAAACACACAAAAAAAAGCATCAATACCAAAAAAATAACAAGAAAACCACCTAAATTTTAACTGCCATGAATGACCATGAGCATATAATAATAGAGACCATCTTGAAAGCCATTTACTAAACTCACAAGTAATTTTCTTTCCATCCCTCGTTGTTCTTGGACAAGGAACATTTCAAGTTTTCATTAAGGGACTTTTGCGGTCAAATTATGGTCCTCAAAACAAAAAACATCCTATCAAACTCAAGTTTAAAAGAACCAATAGGATTGAAAATCGTGATCTAACGATAAAGGTAAGCATTTTCGAAGGGAAAGTAAGAGAACTAATTTTTTTAAATCATATTTTCTCTAAGAACCCATATTAAAATAGATTGTTTCCCATAGATACATTTGTTCTTGCATTTATTTATGACATAGATATATATAAATTCCTACCCCTAGCTACATGTTTCAATTCATTCCCACAATACTTTGCAAGAGCTCCATCCACCACTCGAATCTCAAGACCTACAAAAAAATTTCCACCCCTTAAGTGTATCTTGTTCCATTGAGATATACTGTATCAATATACATATATTCCTTAGTACTATCCTTGCACTAATTGGGAGCTTATTTATCACAAACAACCCCTTTATGACACTTACAATCCCTATCCCTAATAAAAAACCCAAAGAAATCCTTGAAGAAACCCAACTACCCAACCCCCACATACTAACATCATTTTTTTACTTTAAAAACATTTTCATTAACATCTAATCTAGGCTAAGAAACCATGTCTCTACAAATCCATTTGGAAAGCCAAAGTTAATGGAACAAGATCTCTTATAGACATACATTTCTTCATTGAGTTAAATCACCCTCCTTTCACATATATTTTCCTTTGCAAGTTGTTCCATCCTACTACCAACAAGAGACCTAGTGTCATTGTTTGATTTACAAGTTCCCTTACTAAACCTTATGTAGCTTTTGACACAAAGCTACTCAATTCAACATGTGGTTATACCAAACCATTATTCCCTCTAAAGCCTTGATTTTTCACCATCCATTTTTTTATTCCAAGGTAAGGAAATCTCCAGTACCAAATGTCCATAATTGTGACATCTAACACATCTAAAAGGAATTCTATTATAGTTCAGCTAATGCCCAAAGGATCTATAACCTTTTTAATGGGAATATTTTCTACTAGACTGTCCATTAGATCAAGGCCTACTATTATTCTATCCATTGACATAATTTTGGACCCATGAATACTAATGGCCAACTTAAAATATTTCCCTAATGAATTTCCTCTCTTTAAAGACTTCTTTTGTACAAAATTCAAGTGGAAGTGTCGGCATTTTAACCTAGAATGGGATAATTCCCACTCTCCATCTATGGGTCAAATGTTGGCAACCATTTCTTGAGTGTGAATGTCAAATATTTCCACTTCCATAGCTTAGACAAAATTTCACTAACATCTTCCTTCCTTCACAATGAAAAAGCCATATATCCCCTCGAAAGAATATAAGGAGCGAAGACAGCCCAAAACCCTTCCCACTGTAATTTCATCCAATTGCAAATCATTTTTCTCACTAAACCTTCTACCTCAAATTCTTCTAACCAAAGTTTGAAGGACTTATTATATACAATATTCAAGTGGAATTCTTGGCATGTTCACATAGAATGGGACAATTCCCATTCTCCATCTCTGGGTTAAATATTGATGACCATTTATATAGTGTGAATGTCGAAGATTCCCACAGTCAAAGCTTAGAAATTTTTTTTACTACGTCTCTATTTTCTCAAAATTAGAAAGCCATATGTCCCCTGTATAGAATATAAAGGATTAGAACATAACCCACAACCCTTCCAACCTTCATTTCATCTAATCACAAATGCATTTCTCACCAAACCTGCTACCTAGAAAATTATTCTAACCAAACTAGCTTAGAAACACTAATAACTTCATGCATTTTAATGCTCTCTCCCAACACATGCTTGATAAGGCTATTTTTACGCTTGCATTTTCTTTGTTTCTTTTTTCCAACCCCTCCAATCTCCAATTGGTCACCTTTATCTTAACTGCAAATTAATCATTTCACTAGCACTCACTAACCCCACAATTCTCTTTTCACCACATAAATCCTTCAATCATCCTTACCACATCCAACAACAATGAAATCCCTTATCATCCCCTATAACAATATTATAGATTCCTTTCTCAAAAATTGCACACTCAACTACTACTCTATGAATAATGTTAGTTACAATAAAAAACTAGAAATCAAAAGCCTGACTAAATACCATAATTCTAAAGTTCAAACCATTTACAACTTTAAAGGGATCATAATCCTAATATTTTTTCACGCTATCACTTGGTAAAAAAGGCATATTGTGTGACTATCCAAAAAAATACCTTTGAGATAATCTTCAAACCATTCATAAAAGAAACAATTGATATACAAACTAAATGGGATGGCTTATGTGGAACATGAGCCAAACTATACTTAATCCCATAAGATGTAATAACTATCCCCCACTCAAGATTCAAGAAAATCAATCTCCTATACCAACAAATGGATCATAATATACTTAAACTAAACGAGAGGATTCAAGTCCTAGCCGACTCAGAAAATCAAGTCCTATCCCCCACTCAAGATTCAAGAAAATCAATCTCCTATACCAACAAATGGATCATAATATACTTAAACTAAACGAAAGGATTCAAGTCCTAGCCCTTTAACAACTTCTAACATATTGGTGTCGATCTAACATACAGTTTCACTTACAAACCATCTCCCCTCTACTAAAGGTATCTACAAAACAATAATGATAAATGTTGAAAGATAAGTTTTGCACTGCAACAATTAAACATGAGTGTCCTATAGGTGCAGAGGAAAAGAGCCTCACCCTTTACCAAATCCTTCACATAAAAATTTTGGATATGGTGAATAAAATTGAGAGTAATGTGAGTCCTGAGAAAACTAAGAGGTCCAAGATTCAAATCCCCCCAATGTGACATGGTTTACAAAGAGGAGGACAAATCGTAGACCCCTAGAGGTTTACTAGTGGTTAAGTGTTAGGCAGGTTGTTGGGTTCCTCTGGGATACAAAAAATAAAAAATTCTCTTTCATCCATTGTGTCTCATAATAATCCATAACATCATCATATCTATCCATGATTTAAGAATCACCTAAGCATAATCTCAAAGCTGAAAATGATAATGGTGAAATACAAAAACCATATTGCCATCACCCTCCATTCCACAAATCTATTATACTAGTAGTGGTCAAACTTCTAAAATTATAGAAGTTGATCATCAAAACATTAGCCAAACTAATATTTCCTCTATAGATAGGATCACAAATAAAGTATCTTTGAGCGCATTCACTGCAAGAAGCATAAAAACTTGCCCAAAAACTACTTAATGTGGTATTGTGCACTGCAATATAAACATTGCAAATATTAAACAAAATCATGTAAGAGTGGCGTCATCCTTAAGCTAGACAAGGTTGATCCAACATCAAAACTTATTGTAGACACAAAAAAACCAACATCTTGATATGAAGGCCTTGGTTGAATACTAATCCAAGAAATCACATGTTTAATATCTACACATTCATAAACCTATCATCATTTATCATTTTATGCCATGATATATCATCCACGGCATGTAAACTTTATATAATTAAATATTAACTATTTGCTATATGATTTGTGGACCTTGCCTAAACAATTTGATCTATTATTATTTTTATTTTATTATACATATCTAAGTTATACAATCTAATTTTTATGGATTCCACATTAAACAGGAATTATAGATTTTAATGATTATTTTTGTAATATTAACTTTGCAAATATTAAATATAATCATGTAAGTGTGGTGTCATCCTTTAGCTAGACAAGGTTGATCCAACATCAAAACTTCTTGTAGACACAAAGAAGCCAACATCTTGAGATGACGGCCTTGGTTGAATACCAATCCAAGAAACCACTTGTCCAATGTCTACACATTCATAAACCTATCATCATTGATCATTTTATTCCATGATGTATCATCCAAGGCATATAAACTTCTATAATTAAATATTAACTATTTTCTATATGAGTCTTGGACTTTACGTAAATAATTTGATCTATTATTATTTTTATTTATTAAACATATCTAAGTTTTACAATCTAATTTTTATGGATTCCATATTTAATGGGAATTTTCGATTCTAGTGATTATTTTTTTAATATGCTTGGTTGTTGTTGAGTGTTGTGTCATGTTGCCAGCAAACAAATTTTAATCCCCATTTTGGTTTTTGTCAAATTTTTGGCAATTCCAAATTGCGGGACCTTTTGTAAAAACGATATATTAACAAAAGAAAAAACTACCAACATCGATTAATATTTGTGTTAGACTTTCATCGTCTTTTAACCCATTCTTCTCGAGATGAGCCTAATTTTCAAATAGAGTAAAATACAAGCCTAAAATATATTATTAAGAAAACAAGGATAATAGTTTCACTTACAAGCCATCTCCCCTCTACTAAAGGTATCTACAAAACAACAATGATAAGTTTTTCACCCCAACAATTAAACAAGAGCTTCCTATAGGTGCAAATGAAAAGAGCCTTGCCCTTTATAAAAGCCTTCACATAAATTTTTTGGATATGGTGAATAAAACCGAGAGTAACGTGAGTCCAGAGAAAATTAAGAGAACCAAGGTTCAAATCCACCCAATTGCAACCCGCTTTATAGAGAGGAGGACATGTCGTATACCCAGAGAGGTTTACTAGTAGATAAGTGTTAGGCAGGTTGTTGGGTTCCTCTGTGTTGAGAATGCAACAAGATGATGGAGCTTAGTGACAAGAAGTCGCCTTCACTAAGTGGGCCCGCAGGCTATTTTTGGCGCAAAGTCTATTTTTAGACTATGTCTATTTTTAGACATATGGATCATGGTCTATGAGTTGCAAGATGTTATTTGTGGTTGGTTGGTCAAGTTGGTAAAAATAGATGGACCTCTATTTTTAGACATATTGGGCGAAGTCTATTTTTAGACTGCCAGTCTAAAAATAGATCAGTTGAATATTATTAGCTCTTAATAATATTTGGACTATAAACATTATCTTATCCTCTTGGAGCACTTCAGTTTGACCCACGGATGTGGGGCATGCAGCTGACAAAGGAATTACGCTATTCCTAGGGGTTTGGTTGAGCTCATGCATGATGGACTTCAGTTAGACTCATGTGGCAGAGTTTTGGTGGAGTTGATGGAGATTGTGTTCCGGTTAACTAGTTGAACTAGTTGTAATTAGTTTAACTGCTATTACACTAGAGATGAGTAGTGTGAATTAAATATTATTTAATTCACTAATTATTAACTCATTATTCAACTAAATAAGCCATGTCAGTTGAGCTTCTGATGCATAGACGATTCGATGGAGACCCGAGTGTTAGAGGTGGGTGAGGTGAGTCTACTATGATTGTGACTATAGATATGCATGCTATTTGCACACATTGATTGAGATTGCCGTGAGGTGCCTTGGAGTACAAGATAGTGGGATTCCAACTTGGATCTCATCATTAAGCATCTTGGATTACTAGCAGTTTTTCATGAGGCTAACGAGTGGAGAGATTTGAACTTGTGACTTGTTCATATTTTGAGCTAGTTAGTGTGTAACAATTGGATATAGTGTTGAGGAGGCTTGTGAGGAGTTTGTGCTATGTATTTTACATGTTCTCATCATTATAATATATGAATGGTTGGGGGTTTCGGTGCATAGCTTTCCCCATTACATACTGTGTTGATATGTGTGATTGATTACTGTTTTAATGTGCGCATGAGACTACTTATAATTCCACAAATTGATGATCAATGGTAGAAGAGATTATGTATTATGCATGAAGCTCAAATAGTGTGTAATCAAGATAATCTCGGTGAATAATTCATCTATTATTCAAATTTTTACCTGGTATCAGAGCGAGGTTGATCATCGGATCTATTAGAGTGATTAAATTTTATTTCGGTAGACAGAGTCTGTAAGAGGGCCAGGTAGCCTCTGGATTCATCCTTTCTTTGAAAGGTGAAAAATCCAGTAAATGCCCCTACAGTTGATCTTTGTGCTAGAAATACTTTTTTCTCACAGATCAGAAGTGGTTGAGTTTTGAGCTGGTGGAGTTCGAATTTTCAACAGTGTTTTCTTGGTGTCGAAAGTCGAGATGTCTTTCAACAGCTTGCGATTGGAGTATGCCCTTGAAGGCAACTCGAATTATATTTCATGGAAGGACAGGATGGAGGCGGTGCTCGATGAAAATGGGTTGAAGGAGTTCATAGATGCTGAAGTTCCAAAGCCTAGCGATGTTTGCTCAAGTTGAGGAGCAGGGAAAAGAAGGCGGCCAAAATGTGGATACAGTGGAGGGGCGTGAAGGATCACATAGTGTCCAACTGCATGGAAAAGCACTGCTGCCGATGTGGAAAGGAGAAAGCGCGTTAATGATTTATTCAAAACGAAGTGACAGAAGTTGGCGCTCGGATAAACTCAGAAACATAAAGATGGAGAAAGGTGACAGTATGCCCAAGTACCTCACGAAGTTCATCCAATGCAGGGATGAGCTGGGAAGTGTGGGGGTGACTGTAGATGATGAGGACTTGGTGAGCTTGGCTCTCCTTGGGCTTCCAAGATTTGGCACTCCTATTAGGACTTTGTCAATGGTCGGGAGAAATTGCCAGGATGGGAGCGACTTTGGTCGGATCTTGTGCAATAGGAGATAAGGCGGAGTACCAGGGATGGATCTTCATCAAAGGCATCTGATGAATAAAATTGCGCTTTGGCTGCCAAAGCAAAGAAGGGGAAGAGCAAGAAAGCTTCTCAGTCTGGTGCAAAATGCAAGAAGCAGGACATGTCCAAGGTGAAGTGCTTTCACTGTCACCAGCATGGACACTATGCCACAAATTGTCCGCACAAGAAGAAAAATAATCAGGCTGCTGGATCTGCAGTGGGAGAGGCCTTAGCCTCGCAGTTTGAGCTAGATTTTTCGCTGATCGCATGCTTGGTATCAAGTGTGATGGGTTCAGTTTGGTTCTTGGACAGTGGTGCGTCTTTTCACATGACAGGAGATCGAGATTTGTTTTCTGATCTGGATGAGAAAGATCTTGGAGTCCACATCGAGATGGGCGATGATGGTAGATACAGTGCAACCGGTATTGGTACCATTTCCTTTGAGAGGGAGTCTAGTAAACCCTTCATATTGAAGGAAGTGATGCATGTTCCAGAATTGAAGAAGAATCTTATCTCTGTGGCGATGTTAGAATACAAGGGATATAATGTTGTCTTCAGCAAGGGAAAGGCTTTCCTGCGTAGCAAGACAACTGGAGAAACCCGGAAGATAGGGGTTCGAGTCAAGAACCTTTATCAATTTCAAGTAGATGGCTGCGCAACAATGGCATGCAAGGCAAAAGGAGTGGTGAGCCGGGATGATGACGAGTTGTGGCACCGGAGATTGGGCCACCTTCACCATGGAGATTTGAAGATACTGCAGCAGATTTCTACTGGGCTTCCTAAGGGTACTCTTGCGCAGTCAGATCAGTGCAAGGGATGTACCTTGGGAAAATTTGTGAAAGCCACCTTTCACGAGAAGGATAGTCACGCCACGATGATCCTTGAGAGAATTCACACAGACGTGTGTGGACCTTTCTCATTAGCTTCGACAGCAAAGCACAGGTACTATGTGATATTTGTTGATGATTATTCTCGGAAGTGCTGGATCTTCTTCATGCAGAAGAAGAGCGAGACATACTCAAAGTTCTGTGAGTTCAAGGCGCTAGTGGAGAAGGAATCGGGGAAGCAGGTGAAGGCTCTTAGGAGCGACAATGGTGGTGAATTCATCTCTGGTGAATTCAAGGACTTTTGCAGCGCAGAAGGAATTCAAAGAGAGCTCATAGCACCTCATAACCCACAGCAGAACGGGGTTGTTGAGCGGAAGAACAAAATGATCGTGGGTGCTGCATGGGCGATGTTGCATGATCAGGGCCTACCCATTCACTTGTGGGTGGAGGCATGCAATACTATAGTATATGTGCAGAACCATTGTCCTCATAAGATACTTGGCATGAGTACACCCGAGGAGGCATTTTCTGGTAAGAGGCCTGATATTTCCCATTTGATGATTTTTGGTTCACTTGTTTACATTCATGTGACGAAGGATGCCAGGAAGAAGCTGGAGCCGACCGCAGAGGTTGGGATATTTGTGGGGTACACTGATATGCCCCACAACTATCATGTGTATTTTCCAGACAGTCGCAAAACTGTTGTGCGACGAGATATCAAATTTCAAGAGGCGAAAGCCATGAAGTGTTCACTTGAGAGGAAGCCACACTTGCATGCAGAGGAGGAGCTATTAGTTCCTAAGGATGAGTCTCAGGATGTGGATCAGCCACAACATGAGGTTCATGGAGTGGAAGAGACCACTCATGCAGTGCCAACCATCAGAGGGCGGAAGCACACTACAGAAGCTGAGCAACTGGCTCAAGATGCAGAGAAGTTTGTAGGAGCACCTAAATCACAGCGCAGAAAGAGACAGTCATCAGACCGGTACACTGGATACATGGCTCTTGTGAGAAAATGTGTCGTGACAGAGCCATCCTCTTTCGAGGAAGATGTGGAGGACCCTACATGGGTAGATGCCATGGTGGAAGAGTATGATTCGATTTTCAGAAACAGTGCATGGGAGATTGTGTTGAAAATGCGGCAAGATGATGGAGCTTAGTGAAATGAAGTCGCCTTCACTAAGTGGGCCCGCAGGCAAATTCTGGCGCAAAATCTATTTTTAGACTATGTCTATTTTTAGACATATGGAGCATGGTCCGGGGATTGCAGTATGTTATTCTTGGAGTATTAGTCATGTTGGTAAAAATAGATGGACCTCTATTTTTTGGACCTATAGGTCGAAGTCTATTTTTAGACTGCCTCTCCTTAAAATAGGGAAGTCAAATATTATTTACCCTTAATAATATTTGGACTCTAAATAGCAGTTTACTCTCTTGGAGCACTTCAGTTCAAGCCTTGGAAGTGGCTCATGCATCTGACAGAGGAATTACGCTATTCCCAAGGGTTTGATGGCATCATGCATGGTTGACTTCAGTTAGGACTTCAGTGGCAGAAGTTTGGTGGAGTTAATGAGGCAGCTAGTGGAGTTGTGTTCTGTTTATTTTAGTTGAACTAGTTGAGATTAGTTTAACTAGCTAATCAATTAGTTATGAGTGGAGTGAATTAAATATTATTTAATTCATTAATTAGTAACTCATTATTCAACTCAAGAACACATCAGTTCACTACGGTGCATGATCAGTTCAGTGGAGACCAGTGAAAGAGGTAGATGAAAGGGTGGAGTTAGCTATCAGTGGCGACATCAGTTGTGCATGAGATTTGCACCACACTTGGAGAAATTTCCCATGATGATTGCGCTGTCAAGCCAAGGAGATTCGAACCTTGGATCTCTATATAGACAGGCCATGATTGCGCAATAGAGGCAAGGCAATTAGTGGTGAGTTTTGAACCAGTAACCTGTTCAAAACTAAGCTAGTTTGTGTGTAACTTTATGAGAAAGTACTGAGTACTTGTGAGGAGTATTGTACTAAGTTTGTTACATGATTTCTCCATTATAATATACACAATAGATGCGGGGTTTTCAGCTATAAGCTTTCCCCATACATACTGTGTTAATGTGTATGATGATTTGATGTGTTATCGCTTGATTTTATTTCCGCATGTGTGATGATATGAGTGGAAGAGATTATGTGTTGCATATAAATTCGAATTGTATGTGATCAGGATAGTCTCGGTGGATAATTAATCATTATTCAGAAAATTTCTACATGGTATCGGAGCTATTGAAGCAGAGATTGATCATCACAGTGATTACATACTTATTTCGGTAGACAGAGTCTGCATGCGGGCCAAGTAGCCTCCGGATTCATATTTCTTTGGAAAGTGAAAAGTCTGGTAAATGCCCCTTGCAGTCAATCTCTGTGCTAGAAATAATTTGTTCTCACAGATCTAGAGCGGCTTAGCTTTGAGGTGGAATTCGAAATTTTGCAGCAGTTTTGTTTTCTTGGTGCCAGTGTTGAAAATGTCTTTCAACGGTTTGCGACTCGAATATGCTCTTGAAGGCAATTCGAATTATGTTGCATGGAAGGATCGCATGGAGGCATTATTAGAAGATAATGGTCTGAAGGAGTTCGTAGATACGGATGTCCAAAAGCCCACTGATCCTGCTGAAGTCGAAGCATGGCAAAAGAAGATGGCGAAGTGTCGAAGGATCTTGTTGGAGGGCGTCAAGGATCATATTGTATCCAGCCTGCATGGAAAGACTACTCCATATTTAATGTGGAAAGCTTTGACGGATCTATTCCAGAGTAAGAGCGACCAAAGGAAGCTGGCGCTCAAAGATAAGCTCAGGAACATCAAGATGGAGAAAGGCGACAGTATCGCCAAATACCTCACAAAGTTCACTCAGTGCAGAGATGAGCTGGGAAGTGTGGGGGTGACTGTCGATGAAGAGGACATGGTCGACCTGGCTCTCCTTGGTCTTCCGAAGGCTTGGCACTCATATCAAGATAGTGTCAATGGTCCGGAGAAGCTGCCGGGATGGGAGCGCCTTTGGGCGGATCTCATGCAGGAGGAGATAAGGAGGACTACTCGGGATGGATCTTCATCAAAGGGAGCTGATGAAGAAAATTGCACTTTGGTTGCCAAAGCAAAGAAGGGGAAGGGTAAGAAAACTTCTCATTCCAGTGCAAAGGGCAAGAAGCAGGATATGGCGAAAGTGAAGTGTTTTCATTGCCATGATCACGGACATTATGCTACCAATTGTCCAAAGAAGAAGAAGAACAAGCAAGCGGGAAGATCTGCAGATGGAGAAGCTTTGGCTTCATAGTTCGAGCTTGAATTTTCACTGATCGCATGCTTGGTTTCAAGTGTGATGGGATCGGTATTGTTCTTGGACAGCGGTGCGTCATTTCATATGACGGGAGATCGGGATTTGTTCTCAGATCTGGAGGACAAAGATTTGGGTGTGCACATCGAGATGGGCAATGATGGTAGATACAGTGCGACTGGTATCGGTACCATATCCTTTCAGAGGGAGTCTGGTAAACCTTTTGTATTGAGGGATTTCATGCATGTACCTAGATTGAAGAAGAACTTGATCTCTATGGCGATGTTGGAGGATAAGGGGTATGATGTGGTCTTCAGCAAAGGAAAAGCCTTCCTGCACAGTAAGACTACTGGAGAGACCCGGAAGATAGGGGTTCAGACCAAGAACCTTTATCAGTTGCAGGTAGATGGCTGCGCAGCTATGGCATTCAAGGCGGGAGAAGTGGTGAGCCGGGATGATGAGGGTGAACTGTGGCACAAAAGATTGGGCCACCTTCACCATGGAGCTTTGAAGATTCTGCAGCAGATTTCTACTAGGCTTCCTAAGGGCACTCTTGTGCAGTCAGATCAGTGCAATGGGTGTACCTTAGGGAAGTATGTGAAAGCCACCTTTCACGAGAAGGATAGTCACGCCACGACAATCCTTGAGAGAGTTCACACAGACGTGTGTGGTCCTTTCTTAGTTGCTTCGACAGCAAAGCACAAATATTATGTGATCTTTGTTGATGATTTCTCTCGAAAGTGCTGGATCTTCTTCATGCAGAAGAAGAGCGATACATTCGCGAAGTTCTGTGAGTTTAAAGCACTGGTCGAGAAGGATTCGGGGAAGAAGGTGATTGCTCTAAGGAGTGATAACGGTGGTGAATTCATCTCGGCTGAATTCAAGGAGTTCTGCAGCGCAGAAGGGGTTCGGAGAGAGCTCATCGCACCCCATAACCCACAGCAGAACGGGGTGGCTGAGCGGAAGAACAGAACGATCGTGGGTGCTGCACGGGCAATGTTGCATGATTAGGGCCTACCCCTTCACTTGTGGGCTGAGGCATGCAATACAGCAGTGTATGTGCAGAACCGTTGTCCTCACAAGGTTCTTGGCATGAGTACACCGGAGGAGGCTTATTCTGGCAAGAGGCTTGATATTTCCCATTTGCGGATTTTTGGTTCTCCTGTCTACATGCATGTGACGAAGGATGCGAGAAGGAAGTTGGATCCAACTGCTGAGGTTGGAATATTTGTGGGGTACACTGATACACCTCACAACTATCGGGTGTATGTGCCAGACAGTCGCAAGACTGTTGTGCGACGGGATATAAAATTTCGGGAGGAGAAAGCCATGCAGTGTTCGCTTGAGAGGGAGCTACACTTGCATGCAGATGAGGAGCTGTTAGTTCCTAAGGAGGAGCTTCCGGATGTGGATCAGCCACAAGAGGAAGTTCGGGAGGTGGAAGAAACCACCCATGCAGCGCCAACCATCAGAGGGAGCATGCGCACTACAGAAGCTGAGCGACTGGCTCGAGATGCAGAGAAGGTTGTAGGACCACCTACAGCACAGCGCAGACAGAGACAGTCACCGGATCGGTACACTGGATACATGGCTCTTGTGAGTCAATGTGTTGTGACGGAGCCATCCTCTTTTGAGGAAGCCGTGGAGGAACCCGCATGGGTTGATGCCATGATCGAAGAATATGATTCAATCATCAGGAACAGTGCATGGGAGATTGTCCCAAGACCGGTTGGGAAATCAGTGGTAGGTTCGCGACGGATCTACAAGGTGAAGCAGGCGGCTGACGGGAGTGTGGAGAAGTACAAGGCGAGATTTGTCGCCCGTGGCTTCTCACAGATCGAGGGGATTGACTATGAGGAGACTTTTGCACCTGTCGCAAGGTACTCTTCCATAGGGACGATCCTTGCTCTCTCAGCGCAGATGGGGTGGCACATTCATCAGATGGATGTGAAGACTGCGTTCCTCAATGGAGTTATTGAGGAAGAGGTGTACATAGAGCAGCCTGAAGGTTTTGAGATCTTCAGCAGTGAGTCGCATGTGTGCCGACTCAAGAGAGCACTGTATGGGCTGAAGCAAGCACCTCGTGCTTGGTACACTCGGATAGACAGCTACTTCACTGGGCTTGGATTCTCCAAGAGTGAGGCGGATCCAAACCTGTACCAGATTGTTGTGGAGGGGAAGCTGTTGATCATCGTACTGTATGTAGATGATCTGATTTTGACTGGCGATGAGCAGTTGATGCTTTCATGCAAGGAGGATCTTGCACGAGAGTTTGAGATGAAGGACTTGGGCATCCTTCATTATTTCCTGGGATTGGAGATTTGGCAGCGCAGCGGAGGACTGTTTGTTTCTCAGGGCAAGTATGCTCGGGAGATTCTGGAGAGGTTCAACATGCAAGACTGCAAGCCTGTTGACACTCCTCTTTCTGGTGGTTGGAGGAAGGAGGATGCTACTTCAGCGGAGGTAGTGGATGCCACTGTCTATCGACAGTTGGTGGGGTCGCTTATGTATCTGGTCAATACACGACCCGATATGTGCTATGCAGTTAACCAGCTTTCGCAAGCTATGGTTAAGCCTACCAAGCTCTTTTGGAAGGCATGCAAGCATGTATTGCGCTATATTAGAGGCACATCGGGATATGGTCTATGGTACAGACAGGAGGATGGAGCGAAGCTTTCTGGCTTCACTGATGCAGATTGGGCAGGGAGTCCAACGGACCGGAAGAGCACTTCTGGAGGAGTTTTCAGCATTGGGTCGACAACAATTTCCTGGTACAGCAGGAAGCAGAGATCCGTGGCACTCAGTTCAGCAGAGGCCGAGTACATGGCAGCTAGCTTGGCTGCATGCGAGGCTATTTGGATGAGGAAGATCCTCGCGGGATTGTTCAGGTTGCATTTGGAGCCTACAGTGATCTACTGTGATAACCAGAGTTGCATTAAACTCTCGGCCAATCCAGTATTTCATGATAGGTCCAAACACATTGACATCAGGTACCATCATATCAGAGATTGTGTTCAGCGGAGAATCATGATGCTTTCATATGTTCCCACAGAGGATCAGGATGCCGACATCCTGACGAAGGCGCTCACCAGGAGCAAGTTCGAATTCCACAGAGGCAGGATAGGGGTTGCGGATAATCCATATCTTGCTGAGAGGGAGTGTTGAAAATGCAGCAAGATGATGGAGCTTAGTGAAATGAAGTCGCCTTCACTAAGTGGGCCCGCAGGCAAATTCTAGCGCAAAAATCTATTTTTAGACTATGTCTATTTTTAGACATATGGAGCATGGTCCGGGGATTGCAGTATGTTATTCTTGGAGTATTGGTCATGTTGGTAAAAATAAATGGGACTCTATTTTTTGGACCTATAGGTCGAAGTCTATTTTTAGACTGCCTCTCCTTAAAATAGGGAAGTCAAATATTATTTACCCTTAATAATATTTAGACTCTAAACAACGGTTTACTCTCTTGGAGCACTTCAGTTCGAGCCTTGGAAGTGGCTCATGCATCTGACAGAGGAATTACGCTATTCCTAGGGTTTGGTGA
Organism: Pinus albicaulis; assembly: GCA_034641835.2. Classification (NCBI taxonomy): domain Eukaryota; kingdom Viridiplantae; phylum Streptophyta; class Pinopsida; order Pinales; family Pinaceae; genus Pinus; species Pinus albicaulis. Next base: position 370,063,819 of record CM076571.1, on the reverse strand, counting down.
GCACATGCATGGTTGACTTCAGTTAGGACTTCAGTGGCAGAAGTTTGGTGGAGTTAATGAGACAGCTAGTGGAGTTGTGTTCGGTTTAACTTAGTTGAACTGGTTGAGATTAGTTTAACTAGATAATCAACTAGTTATGAGTGGAGTGAATTAATATTATTTAATTCATTAATTAGTAACTCATTATTCAACTCAAGAACACATCAGTTCACTACAGTGCATGGACAGTTCAGTGGAGACCAGTGAAAGAGGTAGATGAAAGGGTTGAGTTAGCTATCAATGGCGACATCAGTTGTGCATGAGATTTGCACCACACTTGGAGAAATTTCCCATGATGATTGCGCTGTCAAGCCAAGGAGATTCGAACCTTGGATCTCTATTTAGACAGGCCATGATTGCGCAATAGAGGCAAGGCAATTAGTGGTGAGTTTTGAACCAGTAACCTGTTCAAAACCAAGCTAGTTGTGTGTAACTTTATGAGAAAGTACTGAGTACTTGTGAGGAGTATTGTACTGAGTTTGTTACATGATTTCTCCATTATAATATACACAATAGCTGCAGGGTTTTCAGCTATAAGATTTCCCCATACATATTGTTTTAATGTGTATGATGATTTGATGTGTTATCGCTTGATTTTATTTCCGCATGTTTGATGATCTGAGTGGAAGAGATTATGTGTTGCATATAAATTCGAATTGTATGTGATCAAGATAGTCTCGGTGGATAATTAATCATTATTCAGCAAATTTCTACATTCAAAAAGGCAAAGAGAGGGTGAGAAGGATTATAAGTGTTTTAAATTTGTAGAGTTCAACATTTCGACTCCCTGTGAACCGTGTGGAACGATTCAACTAGTTTTCTTTGTTTATTCTTATGATCGATGCGAATAGAGTGGTGTCATAGGGGGTTACGTGGATGTGTCTTAACCTTGGAAAATCCTTGTAATAATCCTGCAACGAAAATCTTCTCAAAATGGAGAAAAAGAAGGTCGAGACTTAGTTTATATTTGAAACGTGAAGGAGTTCGTTAATTGGCGGAAACATAATCAAGTCTCGTCATAACAAAATCCACCAATGATATGATTTCAACTAACTATTTCAGAACCACAAGGGGGTAAAATTTACCAAAGAAATTTCACAGGAATAGAAATGCAAATACTAGTGCAATCATTTCACGTCCTATCTCAAAAAGTCTCCATTCTAAAATATATGTTTTGATGGTCCTTCAAGAGGTTCGCCTTGCCCTAGCAATGCAAGTTTTGGGTTTGTGATTACAAATTGTAAGACACACAACACACAAACAAGAAACAAACTTCAACAATATATTAATGAATGTCTCAAGGAATGATGTACAATGTGTACACATATAAATACATCAAGAAATTGTTGAATCAGTTCCCCAGGTTTCTTGGACTCTAATAACCAATTACCTAACACAAACTAACCCAAGGATTAGTTTCCTAACATTCCCCCCTTAATCCAAAAGGATATACCAAAGTCCAAGAATGAGAGCTCAGAATGCAGAAATGCATCTCAGCCAAGAGCTGAATGTCTCTCGGAAATGGTTTTCAAGGATGACCACAAACCGAAAATGGGAGAACTCAATGTCTCAACCAACACTAATTATGGAACCTACATAACAGTTCTCCGAATAAAAAATGTGGTTTTAAGATGACCACAAACTCCAGAACTGTCACAACAGTACCTTGAACAATTTCAAATCTAGAAGTGCTCGCTCAGAAACAACTCAATCAACTGAGGTTGTAGCTTAGGATGTGGATCACTGACTCAGGCTCGCTTGACATCTCGAACTTGAACCTGTAGCAGACCACCCACCAACAAATCCCCCCTTGTCGGATACAAGTTGAGAAATATTCGTCATCACTGCAAGACTCGTCGCTCTCGAACAAATTCTTCGATATGATATGTAGATATTCTTGGTTTCTTTCGTCCATTCCCAAGAAGCAATCCATCCAAAACTTTGCTTCTCTCTTGTAGTGCTTTTCTTTTTGGAACATCTGTTTGACTCATGATTCCACTTTCCACAATGTTCACACGGGTGAAGATCAAAACACTGAGCTTTCATATGTCCAACTCTGTTACACTGTTGGCATTTATCAACTTTTTCTGGAACTACACCATCCAGAAAACCTGCACTTCGAAATTTTAAAGGTTTAGAAAAATATGGAATGTGAAAAGATACACCATTGTTATAACCAAGACATGTTCTGTGTTTATTGTGTGTCATCTCTTCCCATGGTCTTATAACAGGTTTCACATCAACACTTCTAACTGCGTCCAAAATTTCACCTGAAAGCACTTCATTTCTCTGATCATTCTTTGACTGATGATCAAGCTCAAACAAATTGTTGTTATGAACAAATACCAGTTCAGAATCACAAGTTTTCTTTTGAAGTTCGTCTCGTTGTAACTGCAATTCTAACTCCAAGAATTCAATTTTGCTTTTAGCATTTTGCAAACATGATTGGATGTCACAGAGCATGTCTTTACTAACTTGGACATCGTTATGGATAGTAGATAGCATTAAATTGCTTAATAACTGTACTAAATAATTTAGTTTGGCCATTTTCTCGAGTGTTATATCAAAGGAAAATTGCAATCAACTCAGAAAAAGAGGTGTCGACTACCACCAAAAATGCACCCAATACAAGCAAATTTTCATTGATTTAACCGAGTGTCTGGTTCAACCAATCATGCACCCATTTTACAACATTGTAAATTCTGACTTTGACTTTTGATTTCAAATTTAACAATTGTAGTGGTAAAAAAGCATAAAAAAATCTTCCAAAATAGTCTTGTGAAAGATTTGAACTTATCAAATGAGCCCTTCTAACCACAACGCCTTCTTTTTCTAATTCAGCTTCTTAAAAAATGCTTTCATATGAATATAGAAAACTTTGCCACATACGCCTTCAAATTTATGTTCACTGAAAACCACTTCATATACTAATTAAACACAATGTTACTTTTATATTCTGCTCATCTGGTCTCATCTGGTAAAAGAGCATTGGCAGATCTGGTCTCATCTGGTAAAAGAGCATTATCTCTCTGCCAGCAAATCCCAAGGAGCATTTTCTGTCTGCCAGCAAATCTCAAGAGCACCCAGATATATTCCTCCAAAGATAATTCTCAAATCAGAACCAAAAACTTCAGAATTATTCCTTTTCTTGATTTTATACAAAATCAATGGCCAACAAACAAATTAAAATAAAATAAAATAATTCCAAGCTTTTGTCCCTCATCTGGTAGTAAAAAGACACTGTCAAATGCCTTTAAAAAAATTCATCATGTTCTCACATGTTTTGAGACGATGGCACAATCAATCGATCAAAGAAATCCAAATGAGCCTTAGCATAAATAAATTAGAAAGTCAGACAACAAATACGATTTGAACTAACACATCACGACATGATTTTTGTGCATTTTCCTTTGCTCCGATTTGCTTCGAGCACCATAGATATTTGAACAAGTATTGCACAACCTCCGGACATGCAGATAATGAAAATCATAACTAAGTTCTCCATTGTTTAAAATTGTGCATATTTGCAATCTTGTCTTGGAGAGTTCGACGACTTAATTCACTTAATGTTATTAACACATTATGCTCATCAATATTTCACTAATATGAATATATGCAGTCTTTTTATCCAATTTGTTAAACCTTATACTGATCGAACAATAACATCATTGAATCTTTAAAGAAGCAGTCACTGTAAAGAAAAGGAATGGCAGTACTAGAAACTGTGGCTAGTTGTGAAAGCAACAACGCAAGTTAATGGACACTTTCTTTTTTTTGTATAAAGGTATAATCTAACTGCTGGTTGGACAGGATGTAAGATTCAGGAGTAATCAACCAACGAGGTGAACGACATACAGTTTGATTTAAGGCATTGTATACGGCTAGCATCTCAACCTTCACTGCTTTTCATATGGCGGGTCCGAGACAATTTCCTTACCTCTACTCCTGGAGCAATTCGTTTCTCATTTCCACGAAATGAACCTCTGGTTAAATTGTGTGCTCTGTTATCTGCTCTTCTAGCATCCGTTCGAAATGCCCAGTGTTACACAACATTTTTTCATTGTCCTTGCAATCCCCATCTCGCCCATTGGAGGGTCATTTCTGTGGTCAATAAGCAGTGTCATGCCTTGCAAAGACCATCATTGTATCCCTTTACATGAGAGTAATATTCCTTCTTTTGACAATTCCCTGAGGAGAGACTCAAAAACCCTTCTTTTTGCCATGGCGCGGGTAGTCAGTTATGTCCTCACACCAAAGGGGGAAATTAACACTGGACCCCAGGCCAGTTGGTGCTCTGTCCCAGTTTTCCACCTACGCCAAGCTGTTTATGGAATGTTTTTTAAAAATAGAGGCGGAGATTCCACTCCAACCACCTTGAGGATGAGTCATTGGGAGTGGTTGAACTAGAAAACCACAGACTCCCTCCTTTAGGTTTATGGTTTCCACCTCTTATGGGAACTCCCTAAAGGATAGGCCTCCTCCCCACCTTTGTAGGGATCCTAACCTCCTCCTTTTCCTCTATAAAAGAAGCTATCTCTCTTAGAAAAATCTAGCTGAACTTGGAGAATTAAACATATTATAGTTGAATTACTAAAGAAGATAGAATAAGAAGGAATTACGTTGAGGAAGCTTGAGTCCATGACTTCTAAGAGAGCTTGAGTCCATGCCTTCATCCCGTCCGAATTCCCTGACGAGCATCTGAGACGCGCTTCAGCTGAACCCCGTTGGAGGAGACTGCGATGTCAAAGCATGGGTTATAACTCTTCCTTCTATTCATTTATATACATGACTATTGTGTGGTTCCCATTTTGTATTATGTTAGATGCTTAATGCAATATGTTTAGCCCTCTTTGATTGGCTAGTAGTTATGAGTGAAACCATTATGTCGTATGTTGTTCTTGTTTCTTGTTCTATGTGCAAGTATCCAAGCGTAATGGTAGAAGGATTGTGATTTGCCAAGGCAGGAGCGAGAGGCCACCACCCCTACAACAACAATGACAACGTTGGATTCCAGGTAAGTCGATCTACCGTGTCCTTTGTTCATTCAATAATTAGGAAGCAACACTTTAGCATGTCCCTTTGTTTCTAGACCCACTCTAGGGCTAGAGGGATCGTCTCTGTCCGCAGAGAGGATTTACCTACTTAAAAAATTGGCGACTCCACTGGGGATCGGTGCGAGTTTGTCGTTTCATCTTGTTGGGTCAGTTTCAATTATTGATAAATTTATCTGTCTTTTTCTTGTTTTCTTGCTTCTTTTCCATCCTCTGTTCAGCTCCAAAGTGTCAAGGTTGACCTCTGCTCATTAGGTTTTGTTTTTTCCTCTTTTTCCCATAGTTATCTGGCTTTGCGCGGTTTTTATCTGAACAATCGCGCCGATTGGTGCAAGTTTCTCTTTTTGCAGTCGCACCAACCCCTGTATGGCGCGGTTTACAGCTTTACAGTCACGCCGACCCTTGTAGGAATTAGTTTGACCTCCTTGATGAGTCTTTTGGTCAATTGTGCTTGCTTCTGGGTTGTTTTTATGTGTAATTATGCCTTTGGGATTGTTTTGATTACCGTCAACTTGCTTTTCTCAGTCGTTCTTCCATCTTCTTATCAGTGTCAGTTGATGCCTTAGGGTTTCTAGGTGTCCTAGCACTGAGCCTTCTATTCGAAAATCAAGTCGGTTTGATTGTTGTCATTCTCATTCATGGATGGATTGCACTTATTTTTCTTGATCTTTTTGAGTGATTTCTTCGGTTGCAGAGTCATTTCGTTTTTCGATTGATTATTCGCATTATTGCTCCAAGCATAGATTACATTGCTTGTTTTGGATCATTTTGAAAACTTTCTCTTCGTTTGAAATATTGCAACATTAGTGTGAGTGCTTTATTGTGTTTTTTTTTTTGCATTTTATTGAGTCATTCAATTTTGATTCCTATGCAACACTTAAGCTAGTGTTTGTTTTCGTTTTTCATGTAATTAGTGCTTCATGTGCTTCTTTTCATCGAAAAAATAAAAATAAAAATAATAAATAAATTATATATATATATATATATATATATATATATATATATATATATATATATATATATATATATATATTGCATTCTTTCTTTGCATTGTAAGTGAAATATTCTTTTGCATAACTAGCATCTGATTATCTAGGAAAGAGTTTCATTTTCTTTAGATTCTGTTAGATGAATTAGTGAATTTCTTCGCATAGTCTCATTGTTTGTTTTTGTTTGAAAGATCTCTATCCTTCTCATAACTAGCATTCATTAAATCGGAAATGATGTTCATTTGCATATAGCTTGCATTTAGGAATTTTGAGATCCAAATTCGATAGGGCCTTAAAACTGAAACATAATCCAAGATCAAATTTAAAATTTATTTAATTAACCTAAGGAAGCATTGAAACCTAACGAAACATTTTTAGTGGTCTAGGCTAAAGACGTGTTCCGACGTCTTAAAACCTAGTAGTTGTCATTTTCCATCTAGCTTTAGACAGCACTAGTACGGACTTGTGCTCCTCATACCGTCGAGTATATAAAGGGAGACCCCTCTAGGTTGCAATCCTTTTATCCATAGGAAGTCGAGTCTGTCGCCTTGTAACCATGATACACCGAACACAGCATTCGGGGAGACTACCTGCACATACGTTAAGTCCTTGGTCATGTATGTTTCATTTGATCACTAAGGTGTATATGGCAGTTCACAGAAACCTGGTATACCCTCTTGTGCTAAAATTGGACAACTAGGTCCAAACTCCATGTTGTGATGCTCAGATGAAGATATCAATAGTTATATTGGGTTCCTCTTTCGGAGAGGTGTAAGATTGATATAAAATTGATCTTAATCTGATGAGCGGAACATTTATTTTGAATTTATTTTTAATAATTTCAAATATGTGCAGGTCAGCCTTAAGGTTTTACACCCCTAGCAGATGTGTCACACACCTCAAGGATGGATATATATACAGTCAATGTTGGAGATCATTTCACACACTCTCATCACGCACATCTCCTCTTTTGATTTAGTACGAGCTCCTTAGAGGAAAATTCGGTTCACACGTGGGAAAGAGGACAAATTACTACAGCAAGGGTTTGACCGAATTTACTGCAGCTCACCGCAACTAGAGTTTCCACGCTAGTTTGACCAACGTTGATTTTGGTCAATGCATGGTCCAAAAGGGCTGAAATTTGGTGGATAATTCGCTTTTGGAAGGTCATACACATTGGCACAAAAACCAAGGTCAAAATGTTGACTGAAGACCAAGCTGCGTTTACTTTATTGCTGCTACCCTGCGTTGAATTTTCAGGACAGAGTTGACTTTTCTGGGGTTGACTTTGAGTTGACTGGGTGACTTATTTGAGGGCTGTTGTGACACAAGCTGGGTTGGCCGACCAAGAAGACTTTTCTGGTTGAAGCATCCTGCTAACCGCCGTAACGCACCAACACATTCTTCTGTTTCTTATTTGTCTTCTATAGATCCACTGGTATGTTCTATTAGCATTTTACTTGACTATTTATGTGATTGCCGTAATAAAAAGTAAAGTTGCATCAAGCATAGAACATATACATAAATTTACATGGAATCAAAGCTAATGTGAAGACAAACCCTATTTGTAGCAATCACCGGAGAGGATAATGGGTTCCACAAGCTATAGCTTCAAGGAGGATGACAAATTGACTGGGAAGGATGAATTCCATGCTTGGAAAATGATATTGGATCTCAAATTGGAAGACCAAGATGTCATGGACTATGTGCAGGGTAAAATCCAAGAACCTCCATCCACTGCTACTACTGTTGCCAAAACAAAGTACAAGAAGGGGGAGATCAAAGCAAAGTTGATGATCAGGGTATCCATTCATAAAATCTTGGTGGCCTACATCTCTGAGTTGGGCACATCCAAAGAGATGTATGATAAATTGATCCTCATGTTCAAGGCCAACAATGTGAATCAAGTATTGTTCTTCAAGAATCAATTGAAGAATCTAAAGAAAGGCAGGGATGAGTCTGTCCAATCATACTTTCTAAAGCTGATTGAAATCGGGAACAATCTGCTAGCTATTTGGGAGACAATAGCTGATCGAGAGATGGTACTCATCGCACTTGGAGGGCTCTCATCTGAATGCCATGTATTCAACACTACCATTCTAAATAATAATGTGATACCTGACTTTGACGAAGTACTGCCAAGATGCATTCAAGAAGAATCAAGAATGAAGGAGTATGGAAATGGAGGAAATGCTGCATACGCTGCTCATTCTAGAAAGAATAATGCTGGTGGTCTGAAGAATAAGGGAAAAGTAGGGGCCCAAGGAAAGAAGGGCAAGTGTTTCACTTGTCATAGGCCTGGTCACTATGCTAGAGAATGTCCTTTCAAGAAGGATTCTCCCGATGGTGATGACAACAACAACAACCGGAGGAATGGTAATCAAAGGAACAACAGGTTCAAGGGAAAAAGGAAGGCTTCCTCCAGCGGAAATGATCAACCTTTCAAAAGGTCAAGAAATTCCAGGTATGAGGAATCACATGTTGTTGATAAAAGAAATGAATACATTCTTGTATCTGCCCTCTCTGTTACATCCCCACCTGACACTATGGATGTCTGGTTGATAGATAGTAGTGCCTCAAGGCATATCACTGGGTTCAAGGAATCACTTTCTGACATGATTGAAAAGGATACTAATCTGGAAATTATCCTTGGAGATAATGCCACATATCCCGTGAAAGGGACAAGGACTGTGACCCTTCACTTGTCTCAAGGTCAAGTCTTTCACTTGCAGGATGTACTCTATGTACCAAATTTGAAGAAGAACCTTGTGTCTGTATCAGCCATGGAAGAAAAAGGTTTCAATGTCGCATTCATTGATGGAAAGGTGCTCATGTGGAAGAAGAGCTTCAAGGAAGCTATCTCGATTGGGTTTAGAGTTGATACACTCTACCAGGTTGGAGGAAGTCCGCTGGAAGCAATAACATGTGATACTATTCGACAGAATGAACTATGGCACCGAAGGTTTGGACACCTTTACTACAAAGCCCTTCCCGAAGCAAGGAAGGTGGTGACAAGGATGCCCGAGTTTCCAAATAATCATGAAGGTGTATGTAAGGGTTGTGCCGAAGGAAAGCATATGAGGGGACCTTTCCCCTCTAGTGTCACAAAGACATCTGATGTCTTGCAATTGATCCATTCTGATCTATCTGGTATGCTTCCCGTGACATCCTTGGGAGGATGTTCATATTATATGATGTTCATAGATGACTTCTCTCGCAAAACCTGGATATTCTTCTTAAAGAATAAGGATGAGGCTTTCATGTGGTTCCGTACATTCAAAGCCTTGGTGGAAAATATGACAGGGAAAAAGATCAAGATTTTGAGAACTGATAATGGCACTGAATACGAGACAAATGAGTTCAAGGATTTTTGCAGAGAAGCTGGCATTAAGAGGGAGAGCACAACTGTCTATACTCCCGAGAAAAATGGTTTTTCTAAACAAAAGAACAGGACCATTGTGGAAGCTGCTTGTGCCATGCTATGTGACCAAGGTCTGCCGAAGTTTCTATGGGGAGAAGCTGCGAACACTGCCGTGTACATACAAAATCGATGCCGGCATTCCGCTCTAGAATCCAAAACTCTCGAAGAGGTTTTCTCTGGTAAGAAACATGATGTCTCACATTTTAGAGTTTTTGGATGTACCATCTACTTTCATGTGCCGAAAGAAAAGAGGAGCAAGTTGGATGCTTCTGGGAAGAAAGGAATGTTTGTGGGCTATAGTGAAACTTCGAAGGCCTATAGAGTCTATGTGCCTGGTCAAAGGGAAGTGGAGATATGCCACGATGTCACATTTGACGAAGATACTTCCCTGAGGAAAGTAGTCAATCTTCCGAGATCTGAGGAAGATCATGAGGCAAGGCCTGAAGATCAAGAGGAACCGAAGGATGAAACAATGCTTGATGTTGAAGGACCGATGGACCCGATTGATCCACCTCCTTCACTGGGAAAGAGACCATCATGGCTTTTGGACACTCTCGAAGATGCTGAGAGCAAGAATTCAAGTAGATACCAAGGGTATCTAGTAGCCATGAGTACTATTGTACAATTCGAGCCTGTATCCTTTAAGGAAGCCGTAAAGCATCAAGTCTGGAAGGATGCTATGCACAAAGAGTATGAGCTCATTATGAATAATGATGTCTGGGATGTGGTTCCAAGACCAAAGGACAAAGCAGTTGTCACCTTGAAATGGCTCTACAAGATCAAGCATGGATCTGATGGAAGTGCTGAAAAATTCAAGGCAAGATTCGTTGCCCGTGGCTTCTCTCAAAAGGAAGGCATAGATTATGATGACATATTTGCACCTGTGGCCCGATACACCACCATTCGATCTATTATAGCCCTTGCTTCTATGCAAGGATGGATTCTTCATCAGATGGATGTGAAGACCACATTTTTGCATGGTGCGATAAAGGAAGAGGTATATGTGGAGCAACCTCTGGGGTTCGAAGTCCATGATCGGGACACCCATGTCTGCAGGTTGAAGAAGGCCCTTTATGGGCTGAAGCAAGCACCCAGAGCTTGGTACGAGAGGATAGATAGCTACTTGATGAAGCTGGGCTTCACTCGAAGTAATCCTAATCCAAACCTTTACTTCAAGGTTGTCAAGGGAAAACCTCTCATCCTGGTGTTGTATGTGGATGACCTCTTCCTGACAGGTGCTGATCCTCTCATTCATTAGTGCAAGAGGGAGCTTGTTGTTGAGTTCGAGATGAAGGACCTAGGACTGATGCACTACTTCCTAGGCCTGGAGGTCTGGTAGAGGCCTGGTGAGATTTTCCTTTCTCAAGGAAAATACATTGTGAAGCTTTTGGAAAGATTTGGTATGGTGGACTGCAAGTCCGTGTCAACACCAATGGAACTCAACTTCAATAAGTTGAGTGGCAGTGCTGTTAGGCCCGTATTATCAAATCCTACTGAGTATCGTCAACTCGTAGGGGCCTTGATGTTCTTAGTGAACACCCATCCAGATATATGTTTTGCAGTGAACACTTTGAGTCAACAGATGGTTGAGCCTCATCACTTTCACTGGGTTGGTGCCAGGAATATTTTGAGATACCTTCGGGGCACGATAAACCATGGGCTGAGATACACTGCCGGGAGCGTGACACTCCTTGGATATACTGATGCCGATTGGGCTGGAAGTGTGGTGGATCGTAAGAGCACATATGGATGCTGCTTCAATCTTGGTTCTGCTTTGATCTCATGGATGAGCAGGAAGCAGAAGTCGATGGCTTTGATAAACATAGAGGCCAAATACATTGCAGCAAGTATGGCCTGTTGTGAAGTAGTTTGGTTGTGAAAGCTCTTTAGTGAGCTGTTCGGACATGTGCTAGATACCACCGTGATACTCTGTGATAAACAGAGTGGGATTCGCTTTTCCGAGAATCCAGTGTTCCATGATCAATCCAAGCATATTGATATCAGGTACCACTATATCTGGGATATGGTACAGCGAGGCGCCGTAAGGCTCGATCATATAGGAACTGATGAGCAGGTCACGGATATTCTCACAAAGCCCCTGGGGAAGGTCAAGTTCCTAACCTTCCATGAGAGTCTTGGTATCGTGGAACGACCCTATGATGTGGGTCCTGTTGGACGATGAGCTCTGGGAGCTCTAGGGGGCTTTGGGGATAGCTTCTCAGAGCTATAAGCACTCACGAGGCTAGGCTTGCCAAACCTTGTGGTGCTTTTTCCCCACCGTTATGATGTTTGAGTTGGTTCACCTCTCATTATCTGTGCCTTGTATGCATCCTACCCATTGAGTTTAGGGCCCATGGGAAGTACCTCTCATTTTGCCAATGAGGTGGGAAAAGCTAGAGGCTAGTAGCAAAGACTGATGGATGCATCAGAGATTGTCATACTCTCTATCTAGGATGGAACGGTCCAACCACTTGATCTGGGATCAATTATAGTGAGGTTTCGGACCTCCAACTGACTTCAGGTTAGGTAAACCAACTTCGGGTTGGTATGAGACTCTTTGTGAGTCTGATAGAGGTTTCAGACCTCTGGGCTGAATCTTTCAGTCGGAGGATGATGTCTTTGTGACTGACCCACTTCTTTTCTAAAATAAAGAGGCCAGCAAAACAAGTTACAGCGGGATGACGCACGATGTTTGTTTGCACAGGTGGATGGAGTTCTCCCTAGTTGAGAGGGAGTGTTAAAATTGGACAACTAGGTCCAAACTCCATGTTGTGATACTTAGATGAAGATACCAATATTTTTATTGGATTCCTCTTTCAGATAGGTGTAAGATTGATATAAAATTGATCTTAATCTGATGAGCGGAACATTTATTTTGAATTTTTTTTTAATAATTTGAAATATGTGTAGGTCGGCCTTAAGGTTTTACACCCCCAGCAGATGTGTCACACACCTCAAGGATGGATATATATACAGTCAAAGTTGGAGATCATTTCACACACTCTCATCACGCACATCTCCTCTTCTGATTTAGTACAAGCTCCTTGGAGGAAAATTCAGTTCACACGTGGGAAAGAGGATGAATTACTACAGCAAGGGTTTGACCGAATTTACTGCATCTCACCGCAGCTAGGGTTTCCATGCTAGTTTGATCAGCGTTGACTTTGGTCAATGCATGGTCCAAAAGGGCTGAAATTTGGTGGAGAATTCGATTTTGGAAGGCCATACACATTGGCACACAAACCAAGGTCAAAAGGTTGACTGAAGACCAAGCTACATTGACTTTATTGTTGCTGCCCTGTGTTGACTTTTCTGGACATAGTTGAATTTTCTGGGGTTGACTTTGAGTTGACTGGGTGACTGATTTGAGGGTTGTTGTGACACAATTTGGGTTGGCCGACCAAGAAGAATTTTCTGGTTGAAGCATCCTGCTAACCGCCATAACGCACCAACACATTCTTCTGTTTCTGGTTTGTCTTCTGTAGATCCACTGGTATGTTCTATTAGCATTTTACTTGATTGTTTATGTGAATGTTGTAATTAAAAAGTAAAGTTGCATCAAGCATAGAACATCTACATAAATTTACATCTTGCTTAGTATTCCAGAGTATTCATTTTGATCTTTTCATGACTCTTTAAAAAGACAAGAAATCGTCGAGCACTTTCCCTTTCACGCTCGTTTAAAATTGAAAGCAACTAGAGTCATCTTTGGCCTGTTTCTCGACTCTTTAAACATGAAACAACAAAATATGGTTTCAGTGTCATAAAATTAATCACCTCCGATCACACACCCGTTAAAGTTTTATTACTTGGCCTGTTTTTTTTCCTTGGTTTTGATCTTGGAGTCCTCGATTGGTTCTCTTTTTTCCTTTCCATTTTGATATACAACCACGGTGGCGGAACTACCAGTTTCGTCGTCCTCACTGCCTCCTAGTGGTAGTTCTTTCGCGGACGTTTATTTTTAAACTCCTCAGTCCACTAGGTCTATCGAGATCTCGCAGCCTATCCTCCCGTATGTCTTGCCTCTTGCTACTCGATCTCCTCCTAAAGAGCCAGTTGAGTTCAATTGCCCTCCTTCTGGTGCTTATTCTGGTTTTGGGGAAGAAGGAGACTTTCCTCCTCTTATATCAGGCTCGCCATTTTTTGCTGCTGCTGTGCCTCCTAGTCCCCGTAGTATTTTCGAAGATCTTACAACGGAGTCAGACATGGACTCGTCTAGTCCTGTTGGTAGTGAAGGAATGTCTGTTTCTACAGGAGAATATGAGCTTTTTTTAGAATATGTCCCTCGTGCTTCTACTCATTTTTCTCCACCATCGATATCACTTTCGCTTGGATATCTGTCCTTGAGTCAGATTATGTCTGGTGTTTCCTCCATTGTGCAATCTAGTACAGTAACTCCTCCTCAGAGTTCAGTCCTACCTTCGTTAGGACTATCACCTTCGACACCTGGTTCGTCAGTTACTGTTACATATGTTCCAGTCCAACCGACAGTCTGCGTGGCTTCATCCACACCAGCTTTTACCCATCATTCGTCAGGATCTTTTCACACTCGCAGGTCTATTTTTCTCAATCCTACGTGGCCTGTTAATCCAGGCTCGGGTAGATCACAAAACCGCGCCATGGAAACCCCATCTACCTCTACCACGCCTATGGTTTCTACCTATGTGTTTGACAAGTAGATGTTGGATATTCACCGACGCTATGCTCCCTCGACAAAGGCCACACCTGCTTTTACTGCAGTTTCCACTACTCCTGTGATTCCTGGCGGTCTTACTTTTGAAGAATATCTGTTGGCTTTTCAGCAGCAGAGTTCTCAGGGTTCTCAGCTGTTCCAAGCTCTTGAAAAATCTTTGATTCCATCACTATGATGTTATTGGTAATCCCGTATATGTATATCTGCACCGTTATGATGAGCATGTTAATCCGGTCTATTTGCCTCCTACTGATCCTTATCAGGTTGTTTCTCGTTTTGGACCTACCTTTCTTGTGCAACCCTCTGGCTTGCAAGGACAACCCTCTGCGGGACAACCTTTAGCTCAGCAGGGCCCTGCTTTTAGTCCACATGGACAACCATACGGTCCACAAGGCCAACCTTTACAAGGAAAACCTTTGGTCCAATATGGACAACCCTCCGGTCTTTCGGGTCAACCTCTGAATCCACCAGGACTATCTTCTACTCTTGGGGGGAAAACATACCCACCACAGGGACAACCTGTTGCACCACAACAACAGCGACATGCTCAGTATAGCCTGAATGTTGTGCAACCAGGATAACCCTACGGTCCTTCTCCGGGTCAACTTGGTCATCAGGGACAACCTGGTCCATCATAAACATCAGGTCAACCTTTCCCATAAGGCCAATCTGGTGGCCCTCATTACTTGGTTCGACTAGCTCAGCAACCGATTCAACTTGATCCTCAGCTGGTTCCATTGTTTCAGCAACCAGTTCTACCTGTCTATAATCAACCGGTTTTCCCCACTCATCATCCTACTCAACCTGCTCAGCCGGGACCACCTACTCAACCACAAGGTGCTTAATACCCTCAAGGTTCATATCAACCGGTATATAGTGCACCCCAGGTTCCTTACCCTAAAAATCCACTTGTATATCATCAACCTTAAAGCCATGCTTACATTCCACAGCAGAATCCTTATACTACTCAGCAAGGACCTTAGTGGTCTACTTTGACTCAGTAACTTGGTCCTCAACCCCAGTATCAACCGACTTATCCTGCTTCTAATCCCTGTGATCTGAATCCTCCGAGAAAGAATGTACAGGGACAGAATCTCGCTCAGACTGTGTGGAATGTACATATGAGTCCTTATCAGAGACCTCTGATGACTTTCAATACTCAATTACTATTTCTTGCTACGTTGGAATTACCTGATGTGTCAAAGTTGACGAACGATCCCATTCTTCATAACCCATATTAGCCTCCGGTTCCGACCAAGATTCCTAGTGATTGTCCTAAATTTGAGGGTAAGTCTGGCGAAGACCCCCAAGCACATGTTATGACTTACCATTTGTGGTGTTCCTCTAACTCTTGGGTTGATGATTCTATTAGACTCTGTCTTTTCCAGCGAAATCTTACTGGTGCTATTGCAAAGTGGTACATTGAGCTATCTCATGGCGTCTTCCAAGATTTCAATTATTTAGCCATGGAATTCCTTACGCACTTTCAGTTACTAGTCCGTTATGAGACTGAGACCCACCTCCTCACTTCATTGAAACAAGATCAAGCTACTCATATCTCAAATCATATTCATGAGTGGCGATGTCGTCGTCGCATGATCAAATTTGAAATTCCTGATCAACTTCTAACTCTTTGGTTCACCACCTCCTTTGTCAATCAGATTTCCAAAGACATAGCTATGGGGGCATGTGTAACCGAGGAACAAGCCATTGCTTACGCCCAATACCTTAATCTTGTATACTCTCAATCTGGCACATTATATGATATCTTGCCTGATGCTCCCCGACTTGGAACTTCTAAACTACCAGTGACTCCATCCGTCGATGGTATTATTAGTTCCATGTCTCAGACTTCTCAGAAGTCTTCATCTTCAAACTCTGGGAAGCCGAAGTCCGCTTCTTCCAATAATGTTGCTTCTCAGTCCACGTCGAATTCTGGTAAACCCGCAGAGGTTAATGTCGTTCAGGCCAATCCTATGGATAATGATTCTAAAGGTAAAAGGAAGGGTAAAGGTAAGGCCAAAGCTGATACCTGAAACAGGATTCTCAAAAACCTCATGCTGGCGATGGTTCTCAATGCAAACCGAAGTACCCTTGTTTGATTTGTGATGAAGAGCACTTCACCAAGGATTGTCCTCGATGGTTCGAAGTGAGCCGATTTCTCAAAGGCACTCAGGGAAATCCGATATTTCTTAAAGAACCTTTCCCATCTCAGCAGACTCAGATGGTAGAGAAACCTCAATCCTCTGCCCCATTTGGCTCTTAGGTGTTCATGATGAACTATTCTGTAGCCGTTTCTATTGCTACTCGGTTGAAAGATTATACTGGCTTACGTCAAGCTACGGGAAAGGAGATCGCTGATGGTCCTCCCCCTCCGCCTGTTATTGTCCCTCTTGAAATCGAAAGGCCCAATGATGAATTCGTTGTGCGACCACCTTCCAAAGGTGTACTCCGCAAGTCTTCTTATAATCACAACACCCATGTCGCTCACCATTATAATATTGTTGAGGATTTGGCTCAGGCGCCATTTTTGATGTCCTCGTTAGAAGTACTTCAGAGCTGTCTCTTGCAGCGAAGAGCTTTGTTATCTGCGATTGGTGGGGTTGATCCTGCCGATACTAGCCTTCTTGCTTTCGACCTAGAGAATTTTGTTCCACGACTTCCGCATCAGATTATGCTCATTATTAAAGTTGTTATTAATGGTATTGACATCCATCGAGCAGTTGTGGATGAAGGTGCATCAACCTGTGTCATTTCATCTTCATGTTGGAAAGCTATTGGTTCTCTAGTCCTGAATTCATCACCAAATGCCCTAGAAGCATTTGATGGAAGAGAATCAAAACCCTTAGGTGTTCTCGCTAGTTTACCGATTACTTTGAAAGGGAAGACAGTCAATGTCGAGGTCGAAGTCGTTGATGCTAAACTCAATTATAATCTTCTCCTCGATCGCAGTTGGACTCACGCCATGTTGTGTGTTCCATCCACTCTCTTTCGTGTTTTGAAATTTCCACATGAAGGAAAGATTGTTACTGTTGATCAATTGTCTTTATTCACCTCTTCTTCCGAGAAGAACGTTCCTTATCTGGATCAGATTCCTACACCCTACGAGAGCATAGGGCATGGTATTTTTAAATATCCTACCCTCATGGGTATTTTTCCTCTTCCTCCATCGAATATTGTTCATATTCATATGATTTCTCGGTCTGATGACCCATGGATTATTCCTTCGCATGAACAGATTGATTCTTTCAGATATTCGATGCCTTTGAGTCTGATTGAGATTGATTATTGTGAAGTCATTGCTACTTCGAAACCTCCGTCCTATGATTGTGCTCCTTTGAGCATGTCTTTTGACATTTAATCTCAATCCCCCTAGCTTGGTGATTCGGATTCGCCCAATTCTTTGAAAGAAGTGTTTCCCTCTGATGAAGCCATCGTGGAAACCATGTCTCTTGAGGATCTGTCATGGAATGATGGTCATCATCGTTCCTCATTTATGTCTAGCCTCGGGGCCATGTCTACTCGTCTCGAGCGTTTTGTATCTCAGGTTCCTTCTCCCACGCTTCAATTTCCTTTTTTGACACATAATGTCTTTACGGAAGGTAACTTGAGTAACATTACACAGACGATGCCATTTGACATTTTCGTTAAGCTGAGAATCCTCGAGAACATCCATATTGGGGTTACTTTTTCTTCTGATGAAGTACAAGTTTATACTATCCTTTTCCGCGAATTCTGTGATGTCTTCGCATGGTCTTATGAAGAAATGCTTGACATTGATCCTAGTATAGTGGTGCATGAAATTCCTACTTATCCTGGGTCGAAACCTGTTCGCCAGCGTCTTCGTCTAGTGCACTCAAGAAAATATGCTGCCATCAAGAGCGAAGTTGAAAAATTTCTTAGAGCTGGTTTTATTTATCTGATTCCTTTGACAGAATGGGTCTCTAATATTGTTCCTGTAGATAAGAAACAAGGAATTATTCGCGTCTGTGTTGATTATTGTGATATTAATCAAGCTTGTCCCAAGGATAATTATCCTACTCCCTTTATCGATCAAATCATTGATGACTGTGCCGGGAGTGAGATCTTTTCCCTAATGGACAGTTTTTCTGGTTACAATCATATTAACATTCTCCCGACTGATCAACATAAGACTGCCTTTATCTGTCCTTCGGGTACTTTCGCGTATAAGAAGCTCCCTTTTGGCTTAAGATTGTTGGGGCTACATTTTAGCGAGCGATGTCATATGCTTTCCACGACATTCGCCACATCATTCAACCTTATCTAGATGATCTTCCCGCTCATTCAGCTTGTTGGCAATATGATGCAATGTGTTGTCCTTGATGGCAACCTACTTGATGAAGTTGTCCTTGGATGGAAACTGACTTAATGAGTTGTCTTGGATAGCAACCTATTTGTTAATGATGTAAATCTTATGTATCTACAGAGCAGTTCAGAAGTAACAAAGAAATAAATTCCAGTAAGTTCCAGAGTAATGATGAATAAGATATGTCACAAAGCATACGCGGGTTTGTAAAGGCAAAGTAGCGTATGTACGCGTAAAAGTACGTACCAAGTAGCGTATGCCTATTTGCGCTCTAAATTTATAAAACCAAGGGACATGACCATGGTATTGGCCCACAGTATTGAGCGTTGGATTATCTATTTGATCCCATCCAGGAATACCATCAGCGGTTAAGTGGTTTTGACTCATGGTATTGATAAAGGCTAAAACTATATAAGGAGAAGGGGATCATAGTGCAAGGTGTACATGAAAAAGAAAAAAAAAGCTATTGAGGAATAAATCTCTTTGAGAGATATTTGCATGGTTGAACTCTATTTCTGATAGATCTAAATTTATGATGCACCCATGGATATGATGAAGGTTCAAGATCTCTAGATCTAGAAATGATGAATCTCTAGGCTGATCTGCAAAAGAAATGATGAAGAACTGGCGCAAGTCTGCGGATTATAATGAAGAAATCTGGGTAAGTTTATAGATCTGGTATATTCTGCAAAGTCTACCATTTACAGATCTATAAGCTAGTTTGTCTTGGTAAAAGCGTGTGTATACGCGGGTTCTCTTAATAAAAATCGTGTATGGAAGTTAGGGTTTCTAAAGCTTATTTACAGATATTACTTCTGTGATTTCTGTTTTCTCTCTGTTGCCGGTCAATGAAGTCTTCTTGAAGTTCTAGGTTGATTGAATATGGAGTATGCTGCTGATTTGATAATGAACAAATCAGATCACTGATTGAGAAAACATGATGAAGGATGAGTGACTATCTAAACAGTTCTGCATTGCTGATAGATTGTCTGAATTGAAAGTTTCAGATCTGAATATGAGTCTAAACAAATTCTGAAAGAAAGCATACGCTAGTTGGTGAAAAGAAAAGCGCGTGTATATGCGGAAACTGTGAAGAAAAGTCGCGTATTATTTCAAGAATATAAAAAACTAGCATGCACTGAAGCATGCGCAGGTTGGTGTGAAGAAAGACGCGTATATACGTGGGTTACATAAAGAAAAACAACATATGGTATCTGAATTAATGGTTTTTCAAGGTTGAATATGTATCTGATTATCTACTCTGAATTCTAGGTTATTTCTGATATTCTGGTTACAGTGGTCTTACTGTTCTGATTGAAGTTTTGGGCAAAGTATGGTTGTTAATGTTAAGGGTTTGTGTTGAAGCTGTTTAGATCCAGTATGAAAATTGATGAAACGTGGTCTGCAGTGGGTGTGAGGATTGAAGCCTTTAGTATGGAAGTAGAAGCTTTCAACCAGTAGAAGCTGGTGTTGAAATCAGGGGGTCGAAGCTCCCTTCCAGGAGAGGCTAGTAAATGAGATCAGGGGGTTGGAGCTCCCTTCCAGTTGCAGTTGGAAAATGAGAGAAGGTTGCAGCCTTCTACAGGTAGAAGCCTGTGTACTGGTATAAGTCTGCATCAGTACAATGTTGTAAAAGGTTTTCCATATAATAAAGATTGAAGACAGAGACGACAGCAGCGGTGGTTTTCTCCCGAATTGGTTTTCCACCTTAAATATTGGTGTTCATGTGTGTGATGCTTTATACTGTTGATTACTGTTCATAACTTCTGATTATCTAGCCTTATTCATAACTGATAAATCTGTTTAAAAGACTGTTCCTGAGAAATTCTCTAAATCTGAAAGGTAAATCAGTATACGCTAGTTTCCTTCTATATTTCCGCGTGCATACACTAGTTCAGTTCATAAAAACCGCGTATGGAAATCTGCTCAAAGAAAAGGTTGAATTTATTTTGTAAACTCTAAATGCTGATTCACCCCCCCCTCCCTCTCAGTATTTTTCCCAACAATTGGTATCAGAGCAGGTCCTTCTGAAAAAGCTTAGCCGCTAGAAGGAAGATCAAACAAGATGAGCAATCAAGATGGAACAACATCTATCAGGCCTCCGCTCTTCAACGGAAACAATTTAATCTTCTGGAAAACAAGGATGAGATCCTATCTTCAGTCTCTGGGAGCAGATGTATGGGCTATTGTTGAAGGAGGATATCAATATCCAGCCGCAATACCAACAGATCCAACGGCAAGAAAGAATTATGAAACAAATGCAAAGGCGGTCAATTCTCTATTGGGAAGTCTAACTGAATCAGAATTTTTCAAAGTCATGTGGCTGGATACAACAAAGGAAATATGGGACAAAATCATTCTAAGTTATGAAGGTGATGCAAAGGTAAAAAGTGCTAAACTCCAAACTCTCAGAATTCAATATGAGAATCTAAAAATGCATAATGAGGAGAGCATTGTCAATTTCTTTTTACGTCTTGATGATATTGTAAATCATATGAGAAATCTGGGAGAAACAATAACCGAATCTACTTTGGTTGAGAAAGTTTTAAGATCACTAACGGCAAAATTTGAGTCAAAAGTTTCTGCTCTTGAAGAAAAGCAGGATCTTCAAAATCTTACTGTGGTGCAACTTCATGGCATACTAACTGCATGTGAAATGAGAAGAGGAGGACCATCTGAAGTCAAAGAAGCTGTCTTTAGGGCTTCTACAAAAGGGAAAGAAGTACAAGAGACAGAAGGATCAGGGTATATCTTAGAAGAAGATGAGGTAAATTTTGTAAAGAAACTCCAACTTGGCACAGGACGGTTCAGAGGTAAGCTTCCTTTCAAATGTTTTGCTTGTGGAAGAGTTGGTCATTATGCTACTAAGTGTCCTCATAAAGAAACACATGAAAAAGGGAAGGAAGTAGCAAGAAGGAATAAGAATCGGTTTCGCACTAGAAAAATTTACTATACTCATGAAGACGGTGATGGGTTATCTGACAGTGAGGAAGAATGTGAACAAGATCTTAGACTTCTCATGGAATTTGAAAAAGAATCTAGAGAAGAAAAAGATACTTTTATGGATGCTTTAGAGGACAATGATTTTCTTGATGAAATAAATCAACTCAAAATATGCTTAGAAGAAAGTAAAATATCCATAGAAACTCTGAAAAATCAGCTTGAAGAAAAGGTGAAACACAATGAGAAATTAGAATGTGAAATATTAAGTCTAAGAAAAGAAATTGAGAAAGTAAAGACTTTGAATCTTAGATTTGCTAAAGGATCTGAAACCTTAGATGAGATTATCAAGGTACAACGTTCTCCTTTTATAAAGACAGGTCTTGGATATATCGTAGAATCTTCTCATAATTCAGCACCAAATTATCTAAAAGCAGCTACAGCCAGTATACAACATTATGCCACTCATCAAGGGAATAAAGAATCTTCACAGGTAAAGCATGACCATCTCAGTTCAAAGAACACTAACAAGAATACCTTTCAAAGAAACACCAACCAACAGGTAAATTCAAGTAGAAGATTTCATGATCACAGAAATTTCTTCTTCAATGGACAATGTTTCTCATGTCACAATTTTGGTCATAAAGTTGTTCAATGTGTTGCATATAAAACCATCATGACAAGAGAAGCAAGAAAGAAAATGATTGATATTGGAACAAAGAATAATACCTATAACAACTTTTCTCCTCTTCAAAATGAAGTTGAATGTGCTTATTGCAATAACTTTGGCCATGAAGAATCTGAATGCAGGAGCAAAATCCAGCCAAAAGAGAAATTTCCTTCAAGCTCCAAAGTGTGGAAAAAGAAGGAATTACAGGTTGAAAATTGTGGCATAGATTTATTTGCAGAAGGTGAAGAAAATCAATGGTACATTGATAGTGGATGCTCTAAACACATGATAGGTGACAAAAAGAAACTTCTTGCATATAGTGCTCTAGAAAAGGAGAAGAATGTTACATTTGGAAATGATACTATTGCTGTTATTAAGGGAAAAGGGTTTGTTTTTCTAAAAGAAAAAGTGAAAGCTAATAATGTCATGTATGTAGATGGATTAAAGCATAACCTGTTAAGTGTAAGTCAAATGTGTTATCAAGGAACTGAAGTTGTCTTTAGTTCAAAAGAATGTGTGGTACGTGATCTTGATACAGGTAAAACAATTATAAAAGGAAACAGAACTCCAAGCAATCTGTATGTATTGAAGAACTACAAAGAACAATGTTACTTGAGTAAATCTTCAGAAAACTAGCTATGGCATAGAAGGTTGGGGCATCTGAGCTTCTCTCAAATCAACAAATCAAGCAGACTTAAAGCTGTTCGTGATCTTCCCAATATTACTCTACCTGAAAGTATCATATGCAAATCTTGCCAATTCGGTAAGCAAACCAAAGTGCAATTTAATGCCAAGGAAGGATCATCAAGTAAGCCTCTTGAACTCATTCATACTGACATATGTGGACCTATGAGGAAAAATTCACCACATGGTGAACAATACTATATCTTATTTATTGATGATTTCTCTAGGATGTGTTGGATTGGGTTGATTAAACACAAAGATGAAGCATTTGAGAAATTTCAGATCTTCAAAGCACTGGTTGAAAATGAATTAGATCTAAAAATCAAGTGTCTTATATCTGATCGAGGAGGAGAATATACATCAAATGAATTCCTTGAATTTTGTGAACAACATGGCATAAAAAGACAGTTTTCTGTAGCTAGCACTCCACAACAAAATGGTGTAGCAGAAAGAATGAATAGAATAGTTCAACAAATGGCTATAGCTATGCTTGATGATTCTGAAACACTTGACACATTTTGGGGAGAAGCAACACATACAGCGGTAAATATTCTTAACAAGGCACATGTTTGTGTAAATAGTGATAAAACTCCATATGAACTCTGGTATGGTAATCCTCCCACTGTGAAGCAATTTAGAGTTTTTGGAAGCAAATGCTTTATCAAAAATAATGATGAAAAACTTGGAAATTTTGAACCCAGAGCAGATGAAGGAATACTTCTTGGTTGCTCCTCTAGGAGTAGAGCATATAAATGTTACAATAAAAGAATTCGGAAGATTGTTGAATGTATTGATGTTGTTATTGATGAGTCTCCTGCATCTCCAAAAGAAGAAAAACAAACAACAGATGAAGACAATGGTGACATATATCCTTCTACATCAAATAGAAATGACATAGACAGTGAACCCAATGAAGAACTCGAAGATGATTTATCTGAAAAAGCTCCATCCAAATATGTTCAAAAGAATCATCCAGAATCTCAAATTTTGGGATAAAAGGGATCAGGTGTACAAACAAGAAGGACTCTTGTGGGATCTTCTAGCTATCTGGAATTTCTATCCACTATTGAACCACACAATGTCAATCATGCTAGCAAAGATGAATGTTGGATTCAAGCCATGAATGAAGAGCTTGATCAAATTGAAAAGAATCACACTTGGGAATTAGTACCAAGACCTCATGACAAAAATGTCGTTGGAACTAAATGGATATTCAAAAACAAGTTAAATGAGAATGGGGATGTTATAAGAAATAAAGCTAGACTTGTTTGCAAGGGGTATGCTCAACAAGAAGGTATAGACTTTGAAGAAACGTTTGCTCCTGTGGCCAGACTTGAAGCCATAAGAATGTTTCTTGCTTATTCAAGCTTCCAACAAATCAGAGTTTATCAAATGGATGTTAAATCTACTTTTCTCAATGGTGATCTAGAAGAAGAAGTTTATATAGAACAACCAGAAGGATTCATTTTGGGAAATGATGAAAAACTTGTTTGTAGACTTAAAAAGGCTCTATATGGTCTCAAACAAGCTCCAAGGGCATGGTATTATCGTCTTGACAAATATCTTCATCAACAAGGATTTTCAAAGGGGTCTGTTGATAGCAACTTATACAAAAAAACTAAAAATGATAAACTATTTACTCTGGTTGTATATGTTGATGATATCATTTTTGGAAGTAATGAAGAGTTTATGAGTCAGAAATTTTCTTCTGTTATGCAGCAAGAATTTGAAATGTCTTTACTTGGGGAACTAACATTCTTTCTTGGCTTGCAAGTGCAACAAGCAACAGATGGCATATTCTTATCATAAGCAAAATATCTTAAGCAAATTCTGAAGAAGTATGGCATGGAAGAGTGCAAACCTGTAAGTACACCAATGATAACCGGATGTAATCTCAGTTCTCATGATGATTCTCCCACGGTGAATCAACCATAATACAGATCTATGATAGGAAGTCTACTTTATCTCACTGGGACTAGACCAAACATTATGCATGCAGTTGGGATTGTTGGACGATTCCAAGCTAATCCAAAAGAGTCTCACCTTTAGGCTGTCAAAAGAATATTCAAATATCTACAAGGAACTCAAGACTTTGGACTATGGTATCCAAAGAATGTTGATCTCACTCTTCATGCTTACACTGATGCAGATTGGGCTGGAAATGTTGATGATCGGAAAAGCACTAGTGGTGGTTCATTCTATATGGGGCCCTGGTTAGTATCTTGGTTCAGCAAGAAGCAAAGGTCTATTTCCTTATCTATAGCAGAAGCAGAATATGTGGCTACCGCGTCATGTTGCACTCAACTTCTTTGGATGATTCAAACCTTACAAGACATTCAAATCAAATGTTCACCTCCTATCTCCATTATGTGTGATAATACAAGTGCCATCAGTATCTCAAAGAATCATGTTATGCATTCCAAGACCAAGCACATTCCCATCAAGTATCACTTCTTACGTGAACAAGTGATTGAACAAAAGGTGAAGTTGGAGTATGTTCCCTCCAAAGAACAAGTTGCTGATATATTTACCAAACCTTTACCTAGGGAAGCGTTCAAATATCTCAGACAGAAGCTGGGAGTAGTCTCTGCCATGCAGAAGATCAGATCTACTTAAATACAGAATATTAACTTGGATACGTGGATTTCCTGGAGGACTGTCACGTATATACGCGTGTTTATACATAGAAAACCGCGTATGGGTGTTTGCTGACAAAAAAAATTTGGGGTCAGCATTCTTCAGCATAGCTGTGGTGCTGTTGGGTATCTCTGGTGATGTTTCAGCTCTCATATTTCTGTTTCATTCTCTGATATTTGATGAAGATGCCTTGATGATTTGCTATTGAAAATGTTCAAGATGCACAAGCTAAGGGGGAGCTTTGGTCATATGGAAAGGATGCATTGATGGCATTCTAATTATTTGTTGTGGTCTGATCTCATACTTGAGATTCTTTGGTCTTGATTGTATAAGTTATTTCTATAATTTGATGAAAAGGTCATGTTAAGACCTATGATGTAAAATTGTAATATTCAGTCATGTAAGGACTTGTTCAAATTTGTAAACCCACTTGGTTGGGTAGTTGAGTCAAATATGTAAATCCACTTGGTTGGATCATTGATGTAAGTATGATTCCTTGGTGATAGGATGAGTTATAGAGTCATGTACTTCATTGAAAAATATGTTTTGAAAATTCAGCATAAACTCAGGGGGAGCATGATACCTTCAGTGCACATCAGATCTACAGAGCTCATCCTTATACAAGGGAAGAAAAACCTTGTGTTGGTTTTGATCCGCCCTTTGCCCTTGATGTCAAAGGGGGAGAGTATTATGTATTATGGTGTTTGAATAATGGTGATGTCAGTATCAAACACCATCATGATTGCCATCAAGTCCAAAGGGGGAGATTGTTGGCAATATGATGCAATGTGTTGTCCTTGATGGCAACCTACTTGATGAAGTTGTCCTTGATAGAAACTGACTTGATGAGTTGTCTTTGGATAGCAACATATTTGTTAATGATGTAAATCTGATGTATCTACAGAGCAGTTTAGAAGTAACAAAGAAATAAATTCCAATAATTACCAGAGTAATGATGAATAAGATATGTCACAAAGAATACGCGGGTTTGTAAAGGCAAAGTAGCGTATGTACGCGTAAAATTACGTACCAAGTAGTGTATGCCTATTTGCGCTCTAAATTTATAAAACCAGGGGACATGACCATGGTATTGGCCCACAGTATTGAGCGTTGGATTATCTATTTGATCCCATCCAGGAATACCATCAGCGGTTAAGTGGTTTTGACTCATGGTATTGATAAAGGCTAAAACTATATAAGGAGAAGGGGATCATAGTGCAAGGTGTGCATGAAAAAGAAAAAAAAAAGCTATTGAGGAATAAATCTCTTTGAGAGATATCTGCATGGTTGAACTCTGTTTCTAATAGATCTAAATTTATGATGCACCCATGGATATGATGAAGGTTCAAGATCTCTAGATCTAGAAATGATGAATCTCTAGGCTGATCTGCAAAAGAAATGATGAAGAACTGGCGCAAGTCTGCTGATGATAATGAAGAAATCTGGGTAAGTTTATAGATCTAGTATATTCTGCAAATTCTACCATTTACAGATCTATACGCTAGTTTGTCTTGGTAAAAGAGCGTGTGTACGCGGGTTCTCTTAATAAAAAGCGTGTATGGAAGTTAGGGTTTCTGAAGCTTATTTACAGATATTACTTCTGTGATTTCTGTTTTCTCTCTGCTGTCGGTCAATGAAGTCTTCTTGAAGTTCTAGGTTGATTGAATATGGAGTATGTTGTTGATTTGATAATGAACAAATCTAATCACTGATTGAGAAAACATGATGAAGGATGAGTGACTATCTAAACAGTTCTGCATTGCAGATAGATTCTTTGAATTGAAAGTTTCATATCTGAATATGAGTCTAAACAGATTCTGAAAGAAAGCATACGCTAGCTGGTGAAAATAAAAGCGCGTGTATATGCGTAAACTGTGAAGAAAAGTCGCGTATTATTTCAAGAATATAAAAAACTAGCATGCATTGAAGCATACGTAGGTTGGTGTGAAGAAAGACGCGTATATACGCGGGTTACATAAAGAAAAATAGCATATGGTATCTGAATTAATGGTTGTTCAAGGTTGAATATGTATCTAATTATCTACTCTGAATTCTGGGTTATTTCTGATATTCTGGTTACAATGGTCTTACTGTTCTGATTGAAGTTTTGGGCAAAGTATGGTTGTGTTGTACTATACAACAACCCTCCCTTTTTCTTAAAAATTTTAATAAAATTCATTTAGAATAATCAAAACTTTTACTTTTTCATTCCCTTAAATCCCTCGCTACTTTCCTTCGATAAATGCGTATATACGCGGATCCCTTTAACTCGCGTATCACAGAGATCTAGATATGTAATTAACTCTTCACTTAGATCATTCCATCATTCATTTATCGGATGTTCAATATTTGTAAACATGTGCGATAATAACGGGAATAAGCCATCACCCTGACATCACATGAACACCGGGATTTTTAGGTGGAAACCCAAATCGGAGAAAACCACCGCCTATGAGTTGCTGAAGCCTTCAATATTTTTATTATAGAGAAAACATGTTACAACATATGTCTTTAGTGCGAGACTTACGGCCAGCACGCGAGCACCCACAACGCTCGTTTACCGGCCTCTCTGGAAGGGCTCCAGCACGACTTGTTTACCCATTGCTACGGAAAGGGCTACGACCCCCTGATCTCGTTTACCAGCCTCTCCTGGAAGGGAGCTACGACCCCCTGATCTCGTTTACCAGCCCCACCTGGAAGGGAGCTACGACCCCCTGACTGAAGGCTTCAACCTTCAACACCACCTTGGACCACGTTTCATCAATTTTCACACTGGATCCAACCACTTCAATAGAACACAACTTGCAGGCCACAATTCATCATATTTCCATACCGAACCCTTTCATACTTTTAAGCTCAAACATACATCATCAACAGATACATATCAACACAGATCAGATAGCAGAAACACAGCAGAACAGATCAGATATTTCATACCCCTTGCTTCAGCAAACCCTAGTTTTCATACGCGCTTTCCCTTTACTGACGTCGCGTATATACGCACTTCCGTCCACACAAACCAGCGTATACCTCAGTGTATATTGTGTTGCGCATACGCGCTTTCTCTTCGCTGAAGCTGCGTATATACGCGCTTCCTCCGCGACGAAGTAGCGTATAGATCTTCAATTATTACAGAGCAGCATACTTCTTCAGATCAGATTTTCAGATCAGATTTACCCTTTCACTTCAGACAGATGTTCGCCTCATCACAGATCTAAGCCTTCCATAAGCAGATCTAGTAGATACATTTCAGATCTAGATCCCTTTCTTCATCATTGGTGCATCATCCATTCAGATTTATCTTCAAGTGTAACCCTTTCATTCAGATCTACTTCAGAGAGAAGTATTCATTCAAGCTCAGACATCTTGCACCCATGCTCACAATTTGCACAATGAATTTCTTCTCCTTATATAGGTTTTCCTTTTTCAATACCATGAGCCCCTTTTTCAATACCATGGGCCAAAACCATACCATGAGCCCAAAACTACCTGGACGGGGTCAATTAGGCGGATCTTTACCCAATACCATGGGTCAATACCATGGTGGTTACCCTTGGTTTTGCACTTTTTGAGCGCTTTAGCCCATACGCGACTTGGCACGTTCTTTTCCGCGTGCATACGCGACTTCCCCTAGGCCAATCCGCGTATACCAAGTGACATACTCTTTTTATTATGTTTTGAGCACATTCTGAATTCCTTTCTTTATTGCCTTCTGTTCACACTGTAGATACATCAGATTTCCTTCATCAAACCATATTCTATCAAGCACAACTTCATCAAGTAAGTTGTCATCATCTTCATCAAGTGGGTTGCCTTTCAAAGACAACACTCAGCATCGTATTGTCAACAAACATCATTTTACATCATTTACGAAGTCCATCAAGTCAAGAATAACTTCATCAGGTGGATTGCCATCAAGGACAACATCTGTCAACAGTCGCATGCCTTCATCCTCATTCAGTGGGTTGCCATCAAGGACAACACTCTGCATCATATTTCCAACAATCTCCCCCTTTGGACTTGATGGCAACCACGATGGTGCTTGGTTGCCACAACAGATAGGTACCATGTCACTCTCCCAAGTATGTCACATCATTATCTTCTCTTTATTCAAACACCATGTCACTCTCCCCCTTTGACATCAAGGGCAAAGGGTGGATCAAAAACCAACATTCTCCCCCTTTTCTCCTCATGTGGAAGAAACATTATGTAGATCTGATATGTGCTGAAATGGCCAAGCTCCCCCTGAGTTCATGCTGAATATTTTTCAATGAAGTATATGACTCTATGATCTTTCTATCACCAAAAGACTCATACTTACATCAAATATCCAACCAAGTGGATTTACATATAAGACTCAAGTACCCAACCAAGTGGGTTTACACATTTCAACTCAGCTACCCAACCAAGTGGGTTTACAAAAATTGACAAGTCCTTACATGACTGAATATAGCAATTTACATCATGAGTCTCAATAAGACATTTACACCAAACTACAAAAATAACTTTGAGACCAACACCAGAAAGTCCTCAAGAAAGAGAACATATTTCAGAATCAACATAATGCCAACAATGCATTATACTCAGCAAGGCCAATGCTCCCCCTGAATCTGTGCAATCAAGCAATCTTTCCAAAAGACTAAGGCTCCCCCTTAGTTTGTGCATCCTGAAAACTTCCACCAACAAATCATCAAGGCATCGTCATCAAAACATTAGAAACAGAATTGTGAGAACTGGAACACCACCAGAGATACCAAACAGTATCAGAGATACCAAACAGCACTGCAGCTGTGCTGAAAAGAGCTGACTCCAAGCAAAAGTTTTCAGCAATCATACATACGCGGTTTTCTGTGCAGGAACTCGCATGTATACGCGACTGTGTTTCAAGAAACCCACGTATCCCAAGCCATCTTCTAAATTTCAACCAGATTTGTTCTTTTGACTGGCAGAGACCACTCCCAGCTTCTGTCTTAGATACTCGAACGCTTCCCTGGGCAGAGGTTTGGTAAAGATATCAGCAGCTTGTTCTTTGGAGGTAACATACTCCAACTTCACTTTTTGCTCAAGCAATTGTTCACGTAGGAAATGATATTTGATGGGAATGTGCTTGGTTTTCGAATGCATAACAGGATTCTTTGAGATACTGATGGCACTTGTATTATCACACATAATGGAGATAGGAGTTTCACATTTGATTTGAAAATATTACAAGGTTTGCATCATCCATAGGAGTTGAGTGCAACAAGATGCGGCAGCTACATACTCTGCTTCAGCTGTTGATAAGGCAATAGAATTTTGCTTCTTGCTGAACCAAGATACTAACCGGGGCCCCATGTAAAACGCACCACCACGAGTGCTTTTCCGATCATCAACACTTCCAGCCCAATCTGCATCAGTGTAAGCATGAAGAGTAAGATCAGCATTCTTCGGATACCATAGACCAAAGTCTTGAGTTCCTTGTAGATATTTGAAAATTCTTTTCACAGCCTGAAGGTGAGACTCTTTTGGATTGGCTTGGAATCGTCCAAAAATCCCAACTGCATGCATAATGTCTGGTCTAGTTCCAGTGAGATAAAGTAGACTTCCTATCATTGATCTGTAATCTGGTTGATTCACCGTGGGAGAATCATCATGAGAGCTGAGATTGCATCCGGTTATCATTGGAGTGCTTACGGGTTTGCATTCTTCCATGCCATACTTCTTCAGAATTTGCTTAAGATAGTTTTCTTGTGATAGGAATATACCATCTGTAGATTGATGCACTTGCAAGCCAAGAAAGAAAGTTAGTTCCCCAAGCAAAGACATTTCAAATTCTTGCTGCATGACAGAAGCAAATTTCTGACTCATAGATTCTTCGTTACTCCAAAAAATGATATCATCAACATATACAACAACAATCAATAGTTTATCATTTTCAACTTTTGTGTATAAGTTGCTATCAGCAGACCCCTTTGAAAATCCTTGTTGATGAAGATATTTGTCAAGACGATAGTACCAAGCCCTTGGAGCTTGATTGAGACCATATAGAGCCTTTTTAAGTCTACAAACAAGATTTGCATCATTTCCCAAAATGAATCCTTCTGGTTGTTCTATATATACTTCTTCTTCTAGATCACCATTAAGAAAAGCAGATTTGACATCCATTTGATAAACTTTGATTTGTTGACAACTTGAAAAAGCAAGGAACATTCTGATGGCTTCAAGTCTAGCTACAGGAGAAAAAGTTTCTTCAAAGTCTATACCTTCTTGTTGAGTATACCCTTTACATACCAGTCTAGCTTTGTTTCTTACAACATCCCCATTCTCATTTAACTTGTTCTTGAAAATCCATTTAGTTCCAATGACATTTTTATCATGAGGCCTTGGAACCAAATCCCAAGTGTCATTCTTCTCAATTTGAACAAGTTCTTCATCCATGGCTTGCCTCCAACATTCATATTTGCTAGATTCATTGACATTGTGTGGTTCAATTGTGGATAGAAGTGCCAAATGATTAGAAGATCCCATAAGAGTTCTCCTTGTTCGTACACCAGATTCCTTGTCACCCAAAATTTGAGTTTTAGGATGATTCTTTTGAACATATCTGGATGGAGCTTTTTCAGATAGGTCATCTTCAGGTTCTTCATTGGATCCACTGTCTATATCATTGCTACCTGATGTAGAAGGCCATATGTCGCCATCATCTTCATTTGCGGTTTGTTTTTCTTCTTTAGGAGCTGCAGGAGACTCATCAATAACAACATCAATACATTCAACAACTTTTCGAAGCCTTTTATTGTAACATGTGAAAGCTTTGCTTGACGAAGAGTAACCAAGAAATATCCCTTCATCTGATCTAGGTTCAAACTTGCCAAGTTTTTCATCATTATTTTTGATAAAGCATTTACTTCCAAAAACCTTAAAATGCTTCACAATGGGAGAATTGCCATACCAGAGTTCATATGGAGTTTTGTCACTATTTACCCAAACATGAGCTTTATTGAGAATGTTAACTGCTGTATGTGCTGCTTCACTCCAGAACATGTCAGGAACATTAGAATCAGAAAGCATAGCTCTAGCCATTTGAACAATTGTTATATTCATTCTTTCTGCTACACCATTTTGTTGCGGAGTGCCTGCTACAGAGAACTGTCGTTTAATGCCATGTTGTTCACAAAATTCAAAGAATTCATTTGATGAATATTCTCCTCCTCGATCAGATCTAAGACATTTGATTTTTAGATCTGATTCATTTTCTGCCAAAGCTTTGAAGTTCTGAAAATTTTCAAGTGCTTGATCTTTGTGTTTAATGAACCCGATCCAACACATTCTAGAGTAGTCATCAATAAATAAGATATAGTATTCTTCCCCACGTAATGAATTTTTCCTCATGGGTCCACAGATATCAGTATGAATGAGTTCAAGAGGCTTACTTGATGATCCTTCTTTGGCATTAAATCGTACTCTGGTCTGCTTACCAAATTGACAAGATTTGCATATGGTACTTTCTGGAAGATTGACCTTGGGAAGATCACGAACAGCTTGAAGTCTGCTAGCTTTGTTGATTTGAGAGAAACTCAGATGTCCTAGCCTTCTATGCCACAGCCAATTTTCTGAGGACTTGCTCAAGTAGCATTGATCTATGCCATTTAGAATATACAGGTTGCTTGGATTTCTTTTTCCTTTTATAATGATTTTACCTGTGTCAAGATCACGAACCACACATTCTTTGGAACTGAAGACCACTTCTGCTCCTTGATCACACATTTGACTAACACTTAACAGGTTATGCCTTAATCCATCCACATACATGACATCTTTAGCCTTCACTTTTTCTTTTAGAAATACTGACCCTTTTCCTTTAATTATAGCAGGAGTATCATTTCCAAATGTAACTTTCTTTTCTTTTTCTAGAGCATTATAAGTATGAAGTTTTCTTTTGTCACCTGTCATGTGTCTTGAGCACCCACTATCGATGTACCATTGATTTTCTTCACCTTACGCAAATAATGCTATCCCACAATTTTCAACTGGTGGTTCTTTCTTTTTCCATATTTTAGAGCTTGAGGGAACATGTTCTTTTGGCTGGATCTTGTTCCTGCATTCAGATTCTTCATGGCCAAAGTTATTACAATAAGTGCATTCAACTTCACTTTGAAGAAGAGAAAAATTGTTATAGGTATTCTTCTTTGGTTCAGTATCCAACCTTTTCTTTCTTGCTTCTCTTGTCATGATGGTTTTATATGCAACACATTGAATAGCTTTATGACCAAAATTGTGACACGTGAAACATTGCCCATTGAAGTAGAAATTTCTGCGATCATGGAATCTTCTATTTGAATTTACTTGTTGGTTGTAGTGTCTTTGAAAGCTATCCCTGTTAGTGTTCCTTGAATTGAGATGGTCCTGCTTTCCCTGTAGAAATCCTTTATTCTCTTGCTGAGTGGCTGAATGATGTAAACCACCTGTAACTGCTTTTAGATAGTTGGGTGCTGAAGTTTGAGAAGATTCTCCGGTATATCCAAGACCTGTCTTTATAAGAAGAGAACGTTGTACCTTGATGATCTCATCTAAGGTTTCAGATCCTTTAGCAAATCTAAGATTCAAGGTTTTTGCTTTCTCAACTTCTTTTCTTTGACTTACCACTTCACATTCTAGTTTTTCAATATGTTTCTTTGCTTCTTCAAGCTGCTTTTTAATGGTCTCTCTGATTATCTTTTCTTCTTCTAAGCGTAGTTTGAGTTGATTATTTTCTTCAAGAAAATCATTCTCCTCTAGAGCATCCATAAAAGTATCCTTTTCTTCTTTTTGTTCAAATGCCATGAGAAGTCTAAGATCTTCTTCACATTCTTCCTGACTATTAGATGACTCATCACTATCTTCATTAGCATAGTAACTTGTCTTAGAGCTAGATCGGTTCTTATTCCTTCTTACTACTTCTTTTCTTTTATAAGGACATTTTGCAGCATAATGACCAACTTTACCACACTCAAAACATTTGAAGGGAAGCTTACCTTTGAATCTTCCAGTACCTAGTTGGAGCTTTCTCACGAAATTTGCTTCTTCTTCATCGGATACATAGCTGGATTCTTTGATAACCTCCTTTTCCTTTCCTTTTGTAGATGCTTTAAAAGCAGCTTCTCTTATTTGAGAAGGACCTCCTTGTCTCATTTCAAAAGCAGTCAGAGTACCATGTAATTGAACAATAGAAAGAGTTTGCAGATCTTGCCTTTCTTCAATAGCAGAAACTTTAGAGTCAAATTTTGAAGTCAAAGATCTCAAGACCTTTTCAACCAGAGTAGTATCGGCCATGGTTTCACCCAAATTTCTCATCCGATTTACAATATCATCTAGACGAAGAAAGAAACTGGCAACACTTTCATCACTATGCATCTTCAAATTTTCATATTCAATTCTAAGAGTTTAGAGTTTTGCACTTTTTACCTTTGTGTCTCCTTCATAGCTTAGAATGATTTTGTCCCATATTTCTTTTGCTGAATGTAGCTGCATCACTTTAGCAAATTCTGATTCAGACATGCTTCCCAATAAGACATTTATTGCTTTGGCATTGGTTTCATATTTCTTCCTTTCTGCTGCATCGGTAGGAATACTTGCCGGGTATTGATAACCTTCTTCCACGATTGCCCATACATCTGCACCAAGACTTTGCAGATATGCTTTTTTACGTACCTTCCAGAAGATCAGATTGCTTCCATTGAATAGAGGTGGCTTTATAGACATTACTCCTTCTTGACTTCCCATTGCGACGGATCTCCTTTAAGCGATCAAGCTTCTGCACAAGGACCTGCTCTGATACCAATTGTTGGGAAAAAGACTGAGAGGGGGGGTGAATCAGTATTTACAGTATAATCAAAACTTTTACTTTTTCATTCCTTAAAACCCATACGCTACTTTCCTTCAGTAAATCTGCGTATATACGCGGATCCCCTTTATGAAACTCGCGTATAGAGATCTAGATATGTAATTAACTCTTCACTTAGATCATTCCATCATTCATTTATCAGATGTTCAATAAACTGTAAACATGTGCAGTAATAACAGAATAAGCCATCACACAAAGCATCACACATGAACACCAGGATTTTTAGGTGGAAACCCAAATCGGGAGAAAACCACCGCTGCAGTTGCTCGGCCTTCAATATTTTTATTATAGAGAAAACATATTACAACATATGTGCTGGTGCAGACTTGACCAGCACGCAGGCACCCACCTGCGCTCATTTACCAGCCTCTCCTGGAAGGGAGCTCCAACCCCCTGACTCGTTTACCGGCCTTTTACTGGAAGGGAGCTACGACCCCACGAT
This sequence comes from Pinus albicaulis, assembly GCA_034641835.2. Lineage (NCBI taxonomy): Eukaryota > Viridiplantae > Streptophyta > Pinopsida > Pinales > Pinaceae > Pinus > Pinus albicaulis. The sequence continues at coordinate 370,028,064 of CM076571.1, read as the reverse complement.
CTCGTTTACCCGCCCTCACACAGAGGGGCTACGACCCCCCCGATCTCGTTTACCCGGCCTCACGGAAGGGAGCTACGACCCCCCCCCCGAATGCTACAGCCTTGACACCACCTTGGACCACGTTTCATCAATTTCTGCCCAGGATCCAACCACTTCAATAGGACACCACTTGCAGACCACGTTTCATCAATTTTCACACTGGATCCATTCCATACTTTTAAGCTCAAACATACATCATCAACAGATACTTATCTATTCAGACAACACAGATCAGATAGCAGTAATACAGCAGAACAGATCAGATGTTTCATACCCCATGCTTCAGCAAACCCTAGTTTGCATACGCGCTTTCCTTTCACTGATGTCGCGTATATACGCGCTTCCGTCCACACAAACCAGCGTATACCTCTGTATATATTTCATTGCGCATACGCGCTTTCTCTTCGGCGAAGCCGCGTATATACGCGCTTCCTCTGCGGCGAAGTAGCGTATAGATCTTCAATTATTACAGAGCAGGATGCTTCTGCAGATCAGATATTCAGTTCAGATTTACCCTTTCACTTCGAACAGATGTTCGCCTAGATGTTCGCCTCATCATAGATCTAAGCCTTCCATAAGCAGATCTAGTAGATACATTTCAGATCTAGATCCCTTTCTTCATCATTGGTGCATCATCCAATCAGATTTATCTTCAAGTGTAACCCTTTCATTCAGATCTACTTCAGAGAGAAGTATTCATTCAAGCTCAGACATCTTACCCATACTCACAATTTGCACAATGAATTTGTTCTCCTTATATAGGTTTATCCTTTTTCAATACCATGAGCCCCTTTTTCAATACCATGGGCCAAAACAATACCATGAGCCCAAAACTACCTGGACGGGGTCTATTAGGCGGATCATTACCCAATACCATGGGTCAATACCATGGTGGTTACCCTTGGTTTTGCACTTTTTGAGCGCTTTAGCCCATACGCGACTTGGCACGTTCTTTTCCGCGTGCATACGTGACTTCCCCTAGGCCAATCCGCGTATACCAAGTGACATACTCTTTTTATTATATTTTGAGCACATTCTGAATTCCTTTCTTTATTGCCTTCTGTTCACACTGTAGATACATCATATTTCCTTCATCAAACCATATTCTATCAAGCACAACTTCATCAAGTGGGTTGCCTTTCAAAGACAACACTCAGCATCGTATTGTCAACAAACATCATGCATCGTATTGTCAACAAACATCATTTTACATCATTTACCAAGTCCATCAAGTCAAGAATAACTTCATCAGGTGGATTGCCATCAAGGACAACATCTGTCAATAGTCGCATGCCTTCATCTTCATTCAGTGGGTTGCCATCAAGGACAACACTCTGCCTCATATTTCCAACACTAGAAACTTCGATGATGAAGTTGAGTATTTGAAAATGAGAATTGGCTTCCTTGAGGAGAGGCCTAGTAAATGAGATCAGGGGGTTCTTGGAGCTCCATTCGATTGCATTTGGAAAACGAGAAGAAGGTTAAATATTTTCTACGAGGAGAAGCACAAATCTTGGTATGATCTGCATCGATTACAATGTTGTAAAATGTTTTATATAATAAAGATTGAAGGCGAAACGTGATGCATGATGGTTTTCTCGATTGGGTTTCCACCTTAAATATTGGTGTTCATGTGTGCGATGCTTTATACTGTTGATTACTGCTCATAACTTCTGATTATCTAGCCTTATTCATAGATGATAAATATGTTTAAAAGACTGTTCCTGAGAAATTCTTTAAATCTGAAAGGTAAATCAGTATACGCTATTTTCCTTCTATATTTCTGCATGCATATGCTAATTCATTTCATAAAAACTGCATATGGAAATCTGCTCAAAGAAAAGGTTGAATTTATTTTATAAACTCTAAATACTGATTCACCCCCCCCCCCCCCCCCTCAGTATTTTTCCCAACAGAACCTATAAAATCATCCCATGAAAAATTGATCTGTGTGAGTTGATGGGAAACAAGTATTCTCACCAATCCATGTTGAAACAAACTAGCATGATGGTTTTCTCCCAATATCCTTACCTTCTCTGCCATCTTTATCATGCTTTTGTACAGGTAATGAGGCAAGTTTAGGGTTCTTACACTGGTGAAATGCATCAAGAGTCGTCTCATGTGCTGAAGTGGGCTCATACCTGTTGATCTGAACTCCCTTTTACTTCTTCCGCTCAGTGGTTTCAGAATCTATTGTTAACTCTAGCTCAATGGGAAAGTTAATTAGCGTTTTAGTGAAGAAAAAAATAGGGGATTTGGGCACTTTTTGGGAATGAAGGGAGATGAAGGGGTTAGGGGTATCCTAAATTCTTGGGAAAATTTAGGTGGGTAGCGAGAGATGTTAGAGAGTAGGGGAAAGTGAAATTTTAGGGAATGAGTGAGGGGAAGGGTGTCAAATGGGGAAAAATAGTCCTAGCATAGGAAAGTATAGTCTAGGCTAGGGTTTGTGGGAAAATAGGGAAAATTAGGGATATGAGTGATGGGAAGTGATTAGGAAGGTGTATCTGATATACTAGAACAATTTGTTAATGTTATTTTGAAACCTAGAAAATACAACAAAAACCCTAGAAGAGGGAATTTCTCTTTCCAAGCACAAAATGAAGTCAAAGAGGTAGTTTGGAGGGCCCACTTACTTGTATCTGATATACTAGAACATATTTTCTAATTAATAAATCCTTTGTAATAATTATTTTTCCTCCTTTTAATAAAACAAAACACTTTGGCAAAATATCAACGCAGCAAGTGCACAGCACAAGTGTAGCGCAGTGGAGAGATGGGCACTCTTGGGAAAAAAAAATGTTGTTCTGAGGGTGAGAGTGATTTTTCTTGGTGGAGAGAGGTTTCTTGAAGATGAAATGGGAAAATTAAGAGCTCTTTTTGTCTTTTGTAACTTGAAAATTGATTTTCTCCTTTGGTGTTTAAATGGCCCCTCACCAAATTTTTTTTTACATTGTGATTTAAAACTGGAGCTTTTAGAACCTTATGAAACATATTACCTGATAATAAAAATGGAATTACACTTTTAAAAACTTTATTGAATATTTTTCACTATTACTACTCCTTCAATGTTGAATTTCGTGGTGAAATGACTTATTTTATGATTTTGACACTGAGACCTAATGATGACACTACATGAAATGAGCTAAATGATGACCATGGTGATGTGACCGAGATGGCGATGGAGACATTTAAGTGGTGACTCATCATAATGAATGATGGAATGACCCAAACATAGACTGGAAGGAGTAGTAACACACCTAGACACATTAGCCAATGATCAAATTTTTATTTAAAGACTTATTGAAACCATAAAAATTTGACTTAAGACCCTAACAAAACCTTGTAAGAGCATATTTGATCATTGGTGACTGGCAGGAATGGAAGACATTAACAAGATCTGTAACGGGTCTCTCTTTGTTTTTGGTAATTTGAAACTTCACCAGGAAGCCATTTTGTTTCCATGGGGTCTCACTTTGCTTCCTACAAAAATAGAATCTCTTCATATGAGCCACCTATACTCTAGTACCAGTTTTCCTTTGCTAGTGTCGACTTATGTGTCGAGTTTCGTCGTGAGTAACCGCTATTTACTCATGTTTTTATGGTCCCCTCTGGGCCTTTCCCATGTGGTAGCATCATAGATTCACCCTTGTTGAGAGCATTAGAGATTAGTCAACCCTACATCCATGTTGTTTGTTTAGAGTCCCATTGAGTCATGTTACAATATATTGTCCTTCCTTGCAATCACATTCATCCCATTTTTCTCACATTTGGCCTCTAGCTATTCTAATATGTCTTTGAAAAGCCTTCGTCTGAGTAATTGACTATCCCCTCTAGAATCATGTTAATTGTTGCCAGGTCAACCTTGCATATTATTCTTTGACAAGGAAATTCATCAGTCCACCATCCTCATTCCTCCATCCTCATCCCTAGTGCCAATCTATATTAGTCACAATAATATGATCCTTGTGCCTTTGTTGAGGAATCATCATTTCCTCTGCAACTATGGCGGGCCCTCTTCTTTCGACTTCAACACATTTTTTCTAGGAGAGTGGTTTAGATGGATGCATGTCTTGGTTCCAAATTTCATCATTGTTCGGTGCCTCATATCAAGAAAATGGAAACATCATTTCCCTTTGACTTGGTTGTTTATCTTGTGCTCAAATCTAGCTTATTATCGCACGATTGAGATTCGTACACTTGATGGTCTAGTAATCCACCAGATTGTACTAGCATTTCCCAAGTGTGTGTGATATGTTCCAAACCTCGTGAGAGGGTGGCACTTCAGGTACCCCCTACCCCCACATGCCCGGATGTCAGCAAATCATGATCCAACCGAAGATGTAGTTATGTAGATTTGAATGACTTGGTTTCTATCGATCACAGAGCTCACAAAATGAACTTTTGTTTCATATTATACATTGAAATGTTTAGAGCCCTTTCTTATTCAACAAAGCTTCTTTGGTTGTGATCTCCACCTCCTATTAGTTTGGGGGGCATTATGTCGTATATACTCAGATCAATATATTTCATTGTATCAGTTCTGGCCTATGTATTCCAGGCACATTATGTATATGGGACTCATTATATCATTGTATCATTTTTTGGCCCAGTTGATGTCAGCTTACCATGTACCATGTACTATGTTGGTCGAACCCACATTTTTGGGCACATCATTATCATTTATACTTAGTTTTCTCGTTAGGTATGGTTATTCCTCCCCCACCTCATTGAGAACATGTACTTACCAATAAAAGGATACTTCTATCAGACAAGTAGGTCTCGCCCCCCTCCAATTTTAATCCTTCCTTTCATTGCTTCAACTCTCTGTCTCTGTCTCTGTCTCTCTCATGAAAGTAAAAAATACAAGGGGGAGAATTTTTTATCAACCAAAAATATTCACCTAGCCATTTCTTACTAGGTTGATCAAAATAAACCATGTAAGATGATTTTTTCCATGTTAAAAAAAAATTTCACCATAGGAAATAATTTAGTGAACCATTTTCCTAAATAATTTCTCATTAAAAAAAAAAAAACCATGAGAATAATTGAATAAATAATTATTTATTTATTACTTCATCTTTATCCCCTATTTTCCTCATGAGATAATTGTTAAACCATTATTTAATGATTATTTTAAATCCATATTTGACTTAATCCACATAAAGTAATTAATTAATAATTTTTATTTGTTAATTACTTTAACTATTTTCTAAATAAAGAATTTGACCATTTTGAATATATTTTCCCTCTCAAAAAATTTAATAAAATATTCACAACAACTAGAAATTTATTTATTCAATAATATTTTATTATTTAGAATTCTCAATCTATCTCAATATTTTGTTATAAATAGAGTGTTTTATCCTCATTCTTCACCATGACCATTTTCATTGTCCCCATTATCATCCTATAACATTTGAGCTCCCATATTGAGTTCAAGCTTCCATAACCACATTTTCCCCATTACACACATTGAGAGAGTGTTGAATCTTGCTGAAGCACAAGGTCAAAAAGCACCCATCCCAAGGAGGGGGATTTGCAGACCCAATTCTAAAAACTCTCCTCATCAGTTGTATTATTTTTAGGGATAAAAGTTAATCATTTTCATTGTTCCATTGGGTTTTTACACTTTATTTTGTTTTTGTATGTATATTTTTTATTAGCCTATTATTTTTTGTAGGGTTTAATATTTGTTTCGTAGGTTTAAAGGATGCAGTAACAACCACTTCTGTTGTTAGGGTCATTAGTCACCAGTGACTTAAGTGAAGCATTTTTGGTACAAATTTTCTGAAAACTTTAGACTAACAATGATAATATGATAAATTCCTTGGCTTCTTACTAGAAGTAGAAGTTTTGGCTTCCATTTAAAGTTATTGAATGATGTGAGAATAATTGGTATGAGTTGATCCATTCTCTATATGTTATTCAATCCTATGCCACTGGTAATGAAATATGTCTGCTTCTCCTTACAATATCCTCATATTCTTTAATACCACGTCACATTTTGATCACAAGGACACAAAAACCTAGTTCTAAAAAACAAACAACACTAGAAATTGCAAGTTTGAGACAAAAGAGAAAGGAGAATATGAGATACCACTCTTTAAAACAAAGAGAAAAACACATAAATTCGAATTATTTTATTACATCGAATGCTATGAGTACATATTTATAACACTCTATAAGATATAGAATCAATTCTTACTAGGTTGGGGTTACTTAGTGCATGTGTAGAAAGAAAGAAACTCCTTTGTAGTTCGAGTTAACTAGCCCAAAAATGGAGTTGTCTAGTAAAAAATAGAGTTGGAGTCAATAATAGAGTTGACTAAGGATAATATTAGCCATAAATAAGTGTGAATTGAAGAAATAACTCACACATACCACTTCACTCTAGAAACACAACATAACTTCAAAAATAGGACTAAATCTTAAGAGATAAGGATTCTAAGAGTAAAAGCATAAGATGATAAGGTAAGTGGGTAAGATTATCTCCAAAAATAAGAATGGAAGTGCACACTTGGGTAGGATGATAAAGATAAGAAAGTGTGCTCTATTTATTATGACAAAACAATGTCATTCCTTAGTCACTGCCCAATCATTTCCACATGTCATCCTACATGGCAACACCTACTAAAAATAGAAATTGCTATAAATAATAGTCTTAAATAGTAGGTGATGTCTATTTATTTTTTTGTAGCATTGGGAGGTATTCTTGCATGCCAAAGAATTCTCCAAGTTGGCCCAGGAATAAAATTATATCTGGCTCATGAAAGGGTGTGTCCCTTGGGTTAATTTACCCCCATTCGAATAGTATATATAGATGATGTGACATACATCTCATTTTCTCCACCAAGAAAGTGATTTTCTTCATCTTTCCTAGGCCTCTTAGACAATCATACGTGTGGAGAAAATGACTATTCTCATGTGGAAGAAAGCAACAAGGATTCATAGCCAAGCATGAAAGAGGTTGAGTTAGAGGGCATCATGAGAGAGGCCATAGGGATGTCGGTTGTAGGGACCACATGCCTGTTTGAATAGATAATTGACCAAGATTTTCTGATTCGTTTGATTAGTTTGACCAACATTTGACTAGCGTGGCCTAGCTAAAGTTTGACTAATATTTTGATTTGGATATTGACATTGATTTGTAGAAAAAAGTTGTTGATTTGTAAACTTTTCTGAAGAATAATTTCTCCTGAAGAAAATTTGCTAGTTTTTCTCCTAAGGTTCATTTTCCAAGGGTAAAATTATTGTCTCTATTGTGCATGGTTGTATTTATGTAATATTTACTATTTCCACTGTATTTACTGTTATATTTTATGTGTATAATTTCTCATTGATATCATTTGCATGAGATAAATTAATTAAAATTTCTTAGGTAGTAATTATCATATCATAAAATTGTTTTCTACCACACACCCTTCTAGAAAATTCAGCATGGTATCAGAGTGATGTTGAAAGAGTAGTCATTGAATTCAACCTAAGAGAAAAGTATTCAATAGCTTTACTATAGTTTATATTTCTTACCATTCCAATCTCAAAATGGAAGACAAGTTAGATGGTGTTACAAATCTTCAAAAGGAAGTTATTCTGTCGTAAGAGGGACCTAAGGAGAAAGTTATTATTTCCCCTCTTTCATATTCCATTACAAATAGTGATATTTGGTTAGTGGATAGTGGCGCTTCTAGACACATGACAATTTTCAAGATTATCTTACCTATTTGAATGAGAGGGAGGACTATATATTTTATTAGGACAAATAGCTTAGGAATTGTTGCTCAAGGAGAAGAAGAAGAAGGATATGTCAAAGTTCAAGTACTTCATTTGACATAATTTTGGACATTATGCCTCCCAGTGCCTAGAGAAGAAAAGGAAGATAATGCAACATGCATAATAGTCGATTTTGATGATGACGACGATGAGAATCCACCTTAGAAATAAGTCACATATTTGTCAAAAACGAATTTTAAAATCCTTAGAAATTTATTCCTTACTCAAGAGATAAGTAATTTCTACCATATTTTTCTCCCTTGATTATTATCATTATTTTTTTACTTCTTTCCAGCCCCTTGTCCTAGTATTTTATTCGTTATGATTTTTCTTCCATGGCCTCTTAAATGAAGTTTGTAGGTACATCATGAAGGTTTCCAAGGAAATGATTAATCCTTCAATTGCAAGAAACTAGAAGTACAAAGTAAAGTTTTTGGTAAGAGTGTTATCCCAGTAAGAGGGACTGGACTACATGAATATTTTTGCTCTAGTCATCAAATGGTTAGGTTCTTGTATGAAAAAATGTCTCGAGCATGGACTCAGCAAGAGTGATTGGTGTTTGAAAGGGAGAAATTGTACATATTTTTAGGATGTACATAACCGTGCTAGATTAATTCTAGTTCCGAGAGAGCAGACAATCAAGAAAAATGGAAGGAGTAGCATTCCAAGAGGATGTCATGAGTTGATATTGTTAGATGTTGAGAGACAAGAGGTCTCTAGGAGTTATATGCCTTCTATGAAGGGACCATATCAAACAGAAGAGTATGCTTCAATGACAGAGGAAGCAACAATGGTAGGACTTGCTTACGTGACAAAGGGAGCAATTTGTATTACCACAGATGTATCTGCATCAATTTCATATGGATTTGGGCTCGAAATTTGAGATGAAATATCTTGGATTGATGCATTGTTTCTTTGGATTAGAGGTGTCGAAGAGACTTGATAGATCTTCCTCAGATAAGGGAAGTACATTGTGCTATCACCCTAAAATGTTTTATTTTAACTCTATAAGTTTACACTATTTTTGTCATAGTTTCAAGTAGGTCTTGAGTCACTTTAGTCTTGATAAAGGGCAGGTCATAGATTTAGAAGTCTCAAAGGTCAGTTTTCAATTTCAAATAAAGTCTTTTAGTCTCATTCCATGATTAAAGAGTCTTATCACTCACTTAGAAATCATGTCATTAGGTTTCGGATGAAATTCCTGCAATTAGCCACAAAACCGTAGTTTTGTAGCACGGTTAGTTCAGAAAATGGGTTTTGCACTACGAAAGTGCTGCTAATTTTGTAGCGCAAAGTGCGAAAAATACACTATGTGCGCTACGAAAGCACGGATTCTTAAAAGGTCATGTCAAAACCCAGAAATTGTCAAAAATATGTTAAGTAATGATGGGGTAACATCATGGTGAGTCAGTTAGAGGTCATATTCGAAGTACTTAACCATTCATATCCATTATTATCATAGCATGGGTGTCATATTTGAAAATGGGATTTCAAAATTCGAAAACTGTTATCTGTTCTAGTGATTCCAGTCTACATTTTCTCATACTAAATTGTGAAACATCTATGTTTCAAACTCTAAAGTATTAGAGTTAAGCCTGTGGATGTTCTATACCAAGGCTATTTTCATACATAATTAAGTGAGGCTGCCAAATCAAATCAAGCGAGGCTGTTCCTTTTTCTCAAGCAAGGCTGCCAAATTAAATCAAGAGAGGTTGTTTTATAAATTCAGAAGGAAGCCAACAGAGTTTTTTCTGAAACAAACATGGCTGAGCAGAAAAAGAACCATAGAGGAGGACACTGTTTGAGATCTGAACCTGAAAGCACAAAAGTTTTAGCTGAAGATCAAACAGTCATGGATGCTTTCAGTAAAGCAAGTTGTTTAAAATTATGTGAAAAGTTGCAAGGTGGAAATTTTTATTAGCAAAGATTGTCTTTTGTATGTAATGGTTTTTTCAGCTTATTACAGAGTTCTGTTTAGACAACTAAAGATTCATGAGGAGTTCTTATCCATTATTGTTCTAATGGAATTATTCAATATTTCTATCTGCATTGGTGTTTGTTTATGATACTTAGAATTCATTCATAATGCTCTAACTTCCTTCATTTACAAACTGACTGTGTGTTTCACTGTTCTATATGTTTTACTCCCTGATTTGAACTCCAAATGTCTTGACTTCCATGCTAGATAGACTATGATGTTCTTGTTGAATTTACCTTGACTCCATAGCCCAATGAATGTTTTCTAATGTGATTTACAACCATTTATATCATCTATTTTTTTTACCTTAGAGTTAGCCATCTAATTATTTATCAAAAATCATAAACTTTTGAGAGAGCCCTCTCAGGTTGAGGAGGCTAAGCCTCAGCCAAAATATTGGTTTGAAACAGTTACACAATGTTTACTAGATGAGGATCCTATCAGGTCATATTTTGTGATAACACATTGTTCATATTTTGAGGATATTTGGTATGATGGACTACAAGTCCATGGTTACACCTATGGTAACCAATCTTAAGAAACTGAGTGGATCTACTTCATATTCATATTTGGTGGATCTAAAAGATGCATATGCAGTTGACTAATCCTTGATGTACATGGTTAAATCTAGGACTGATATTTACTTTGCAATGAGCACCCTGAGCCAATTTATGGTTGAGTCGAGGCATGTACATTGGGTTGCATCGAAGCATGTGTTGAGGTACTTGCATAGTACAATTGGATATGGTTTGAGATATGTCTCAAGTGGTGAAGTGAGGTTGTAGGAATATACTGATTCAGATTAGGATGGGAGTGTAGAGGATAGAAAGAGAACCTTAGGGTGTTGCTCCAACTTGGGATTAGTTATGATATCTTGCTTTAGTAGTAATAAAACTTATGTCGCACTAGATACAACATAGGCAGAGTATATCACTTCTAGTGTCGCAAGTCATGAAGTAGTGTGGATTTAGAAACTTCTTACAATACTATTTGATTGATTCACTTCATCCAAGATATGTTGCAGAGAGGAGCAGTGAAGCTCTAGTACATATCCATATACGAGTAGATTGCATACATTCTCACCAAGCCTTTAATTTGAGCGAATTTTGCATACTTCAAAGACAAGCTTGGCATGATGCATAATGTCTCCCTCATTGAGAGGGAATATTAAAATATTTGAATTATTGGGTAGACCATTCCTGAGAAGCCAGAAAGACTTGGTTGGGTCATGTTGATTTGACTAGGAGAGATGGATACTGAACCAAATGGAAAATGGCATCCACCCATGGTATTCATCTACCCATGTTATCCATCCACCCATGGAATTTACCCATGGTATTTTAAATTTCATTGACCCATGGTATTCATCCACTCATTTTATTTATTCGCTCATGGTATTGTAAGTGACATCTATCCATGATATTCATCCACCCATGGTATGTATCCACACATGGTATTCATCTACACATGGAATTTACCCATGGTATTGGAAGTGGTATCTACCCATGGTATTGACCCATGGTATCCACCTATGGTATCTATAGATGGTATTGTAACTAAAAAAAGGCTAAGTTTGTAAAAGGACAGATTTTTCCACCACAATGTAGCTTCTACAGCTATTCTCTGTTTTAATAAAACAAGTTTCTTTGTGGTTTTATTTGCTTTGTGTTCTCTTTTTTTTCTGGCATTCTAATTTTGTAGATCTTGTTAGATGCATTTAAACTTTTTAGATCTTGGGGGCCTCCCCTCAAGATTCATATTAGTGGTATCAACCGCACAAAATCATTTTCATGGAAGTCCATTTGCTAGGCTGCACATTGTTAGTAACACAGTTGGTCAAAAGCATTACAGGGTATCTCTATCCTCGGATCTTCATTTGTAATGGTTTTGGTTCATCCACAAACCCACACTTCATCGAAGTCCATTTGCTAGGCTGCACACTGTCAATATCACAGTTGGTCACAAGCATTACAGGGTATCTCTATCCTTGGATCTTCATTCATCACGGTTAAGGGTTAACTACACAAAACCCTTCTCTTCAGTGACTCTTCATATTCAACAAAGGCTTCTCAGGAGGGAACTTCACGCAATGGGGACCATTGATTCTTAAGGAGGGAGGAATGATCCGAATGGAAAATAGCATCCACCCATGGTATTCATCTACCCATGTTATCCATCCACCCATGGAATTTACCCATGGTATTGTAAATTTCATTGAACCATGGTATTCATCCACTCATTGTATTTATTCGCTCATGGTATTGTAAGTGACATCTATCCATGATATTCATCCACCCATGGTATGTATCCACACATGGTATTCATCCACACATGGAATTTACCCATGGTGTTGTAAGTGGTATCTACCCATGGTATTGACCCATGGTATCCACCTATGGTATCTACACATGGTATTGTAACTCAAAAAAGGCTATAAATAACAAGCTTCAGTTTGTAAAAGGACAGATTTGTCCACCACAATGTAGCTTCTATAGTTATTCTCTGTTTTAATAAAACAAGTTTCTTTGTGGTTTTATTTTATTTGTGTTCTCTCTTTTTTTTTTAGCATTCTAATTTTGCAGATCTTGTCAGATCCATTTCAATTTTTTTAGATCTTGGGGGCCTCCCCTCAAGATTCAGATCAGATACATTCATCTTAGTAGCCATGAAAGAATTTATTTGGGTCATCCTGATTTGACAAGGGGTGAATGACCCAGGGAAAATGTAGGATTGGACAAATATTCTCTTAAGAATCCATAAGGACTTGGTTGGGTCATGTTAATTTTACTGTATGAGATAGATGAAATTCACCTAAGAATCCATAAAGGACTTCACCTGGGCCATGATTATTTTTCCAGGGGTGAATGGTCCAAAGTTAGATCCTCTCTTGAGAAGCCATGAAGGATTTGGTTGGGTGATGTTTATTTGAACATAATATATCGATACATTTACTAGAGGAGCCATAAAGGACTTTGGTTGAGCCATGTTGATTTGGCTAGGGGTAAATGGCTCAAGATGCTCACATTGCCTACTATGAGATGGAGTGATCTATACACGTGCATGTGAGGAATCACATTTCCTACTCCAGGATGGAGTGAGCTATAGACATGCATCAACATAACAAGCTCATGAAATTTTCTTATGGAGGATAAATTTCAGCTAAGGGGACGTATGTTGCAGCTCATGAGAATACCTCCCTCACTAAGAGGGAGTGTTGATTTTTATGTAGCATCGAAAGGTATTCCCACATGCCAAAGAGGTATCAAATTCATACCAACTAATGAAAGGGTGTGTCCCTTTTGTTAATTTACCCCCATTCGACTAGTGTATATAGATGGTGTGGCATCTTATTTTCTCCACCAAGCAAGTGACTTTCTTGTTCATCTTTTTGAGGTCTCTTGGATAGCTACGTGTGTGGATAAAAGGACTATTCTCATGTGGAAGAGGACAACAAGGAGTTGTAGCTAATCATGAAGGATGATGAGTTAGAGGAAAACAAGAGAGAGAGACACATTCTCCAGGGACTAGAAAAATGATAAGAATTGATTTATGATGTATTTGATTGGTTTGAACAACATTTGACCAATGTTGACTAGCTGAGTTTGACCACATCTAATTGGTATTTTGACTTGGATATTGGAACAAATTTATAGATCAAATTTGTTGATTTATAAACCTTGTTGAAGAATGATTTATCCTGAAGAAAATTTGTTGGTTTTTTTTCCAAGGTTAGATTTCCTAGGGTAAAATTATTGTCTATATTGTGCATGGACATCTTTCTATGAAATTTCCTATTTCTGCTACATTTATTGTTGATGTTTTATGTGTATAATTTCTCAATGATATTAGTGGCATGTGATAAATTGGTTGAAGATCATTATGTAGTAATTATCATATCAAAAAAAAACTTTCTATTGCACACTCATGTAGAATCAATAATGTCCATGTACCCCCGGTACTACAAACTAGCTCTCACTAAAAGACATACATATGAAACATACTTATGGAAATAGAGATGGTAGGGAAATAAAATGCATAGGATAATTATTGTATCTTTTATCAAAGAAGCCATTAAGAAGAGGAAGCCCAAATGAATGCTCTTTAATTAAGAAAACTTGGAAAGGTGGTTGTTAAGGAATGTGTTTGGAAAGAGAATTAGTGATTGGACCTATGAAATCCTTAGGAGTGAATAGTTCAAGTCTATATTGGTGATTTCCTACTCAAAGGAGTAAAGAATATTTTTAAAGCTATGGTTAGGAGAAGAACCCATTTATAAGGAAACCTAGGTTTATAGAAGCCGATAGGTAGTTTTGGTTTGGAGTAGATCCAAGTTTAAGTAGTATTAATAGGAAGAAAATAGTTTCACTTCTTGAATAGAGACAACTTGGATAGGTTGACAATTGAGGGGAGGTGTGGGGAGAGGGGTGGTATACTTATTAGAGAGTGACAGTCCATTAGTCGAGACAATTCTTTGATGATCAGTCTCACTTATTCTCAAAGGACAAGTGATCATTCTAATTGTGCAATTGATCTACCATATCCATCTTAACCCCATATATGTTAAGTGTTGAGAGAGATAAAAAACTCTAGGTATAAAACTCAATGTTTTTTATCCATTTATATATATAAAATACAAGGCTAAGATGGATATATATTACTTTATTCCTAATTGTTATTATTTAATAAAGTATGTTCTTTATTTTTGTATTTTTTGACATAATGAAAATGTTGGCTTGAGGGGTCCTGACCCAGGTTCATAGTTATCACACAACCAAAAAAACCCTCCAACTACTGGCCCTTTTGGCAGTGATATGCTTGCGTAGATCAAAGTCTCACCCGAAGAAGTATGAGGGAGTGTTGGAACCAGGTTTCCGCACCTTGAGGAAGCTTTTGATGTGGTCGCCCTAATCATAATTAGTGAAGATAATATAACATCTATGTGCATGCATAGTCAACAGATCTAACCCTTCTGCAGATTATTGCAGAATACTTCAACATATTTTGTGCATAGTAATTAAGTATATAATTCATTCATATCTACGCATATAACATCAACTAATTTGTGCGGTAAAACAACTAGACTTGATCTAGCAAATCCATACGAGTATAGACAGTTGATTAGGGCTCTAATGTTCCTTGTGAACACCCATCCTGATATATGTTATGCAGTGAACACATTGGGTCAGTTCATGATTGAGCCCCTTCATGTGCATTGGATAGAAACCAAATATGTATTGAGATACTTATATGGTTTGAGATACTCTACTGGATATATCCAACTTCATGGATACACTGATGTTTTTTGGGAAGGAAATGTCACTGATAGAAAGAGTACATTTGGATGTTGTTTCAGTCTTGGTTCTACCATGATATCCTGAATGAGCATGAAGCAGGAGTCGGTAGCATTAAGTACCATGGAATCAGAGTACATTGTTGCTATCACAACTAGCTGTGAATTTTTGTGGTTAAGAAGCTCTTTGGTGAGCTCCTTGGTCAAGTGTTGGACACTAGAGTGATTTATTGTGATAACAAGAGCAGGATTCATTTGGCAAAGAACCATGTATCTCATGACAATTCCAAGCATATCGAGATTCTGTATCACTTCATCCGTGACATGGTGCAAAGAAGAGTTGTTAGATTCCAACACATTTCAACTGATGATCAAACTGCAGATATTCTCACCAAGGCATTACCGAAAGGGAAGTTCCTGGTTTTCAAGGAACAACTTGGATTGATGGATGTAGCCCCTCAGGATAAGCGGTAGCATTGATCGAGGACATTGAGTTCTCTCCCTACCTTGATTGAGCTCTCAGGGTGAGGAATTGAGATGAAGGGCTCCCGAGATTGAGGGATATCTGGACAATATGGCACTTTCCTATATGTTACCCAGGGTTGAGAATGTTGCACCCCTATATTCATAGGGTCGGAGAATGCTTCTCCCCTATATATTCTATGCAGAGTATACCCCAATTGGCATCATACCCACAAGCAGGGCTTGTCGGGATTACCCTCTCCACTTGGCCAATGGTTGAGAAGGCTTGGAGGTGTGTGATCCTTACCTCTTGGTAAGTCGGGCATCTCATCCAAACTAGATTATGATTCATGTGTTCTACCACTTGACTGATGAGAGTCATTGATGGGAAGATCAGTAGGCGACAGGATTGGGTTGAGATTTGCTCCCCTTTTGTGATTCCGGGTTAAGATGTCAGAGATGTGTTCTCCTATGAGATGAGCTCCCCTCTGAGATGAGTTATCATGTTGCTAGATGTGGGTGGAAGTTATTGCTCCTTGATTGTTCTTCTTCTAGATTCCAAAAAGTTTCAGCAGATGGAGCTGATCCGTGATGACACCTTGATGCAGAGATCTATAAGTGGATATTGCAGAGTGGAATTCTTCCTAGTTGAGAGGGAGTGTTAATTTTGCAACTACGGTCAAATTCCACATTGGAAATCTAAGAGGATCAAGATAATAAGTCAATTATATTCCTCTTTTCGAGAGGATAAAAATCGACCTATAGATCGTCCCAATCGGTTAAGCGGAAGTTAAGTTATGATTTATTTTATTATTTTATGGGTCAACCTAACTGCATGTTGATTTGGTCAAAGCCCCAAGTAGTTCCTCACAAATTTATAAATAGAATCAACCTCAAGTTCATTCGCACACATTCTCATGATATATTCTTCATGTTGTTTAGTTTATTGGTCGTATTTTATTTTTCTAGCTCGCTGTAATATTCCATATAGGAAAAAGACAACAATATAAAGCATACAAAGAATAAATCCACAACAATATGGAAAATACATTAAAAACACCATGAAAAGAGCCAGAACTACAGAGCCATTTTATCAAAATATAGCACTCTAGCCAGCTAAGCTGGCTGGAATGGCCCTCATATTCTCCCACCCAAACACTGCTCTATTGATGCTATGTTGGACTCTCCCTCTGCATTTCCCTACTAGAAATGCTAGAAAATGTTGTTGTTGGATGAACAAGATTGCGTAGATGAGGCTGATTTAGTGCTCATAAAATGTTGGGATTTTAACCACAAACTCTACTAGAAAAACCCAGAAAGGATTTCCAAAAATGATGACCCCAAAAAATCACCCTCCTAGGGTTTGAAAACGCAAAACTATTAGGTATGCAAAGCTATGGGCTGAACTGATAGATAAAATGGTTGTGACTGCTCCCCAAATCTCAAATATTGAAGGGATGATGCCCTCACTAGATTCCAAGCGGAAATGCCTTGGAATTTCTCCCTCTCTAGAACCCCTCTACTACTGGACTACGTAAATCACTAGGTGCATGTTGCTTGACTGCATCAGTCACTGGCTGAATGCACTGCTATGGGAGGGACTTCTTGTGGCCTAATGCCAAAATATTGAATCGGCTCTTGTCAAACAATAAACTCCTCTCCTGAGTGGACACTCGAAGTCCCCCGAGGATGAGGTTTGGATCTCCACTTGGAGACACCCATGTGCTAAACAACACTGCAGACTCAGCTAAATAGCTCAAGCATGCTTAATTCATAAAGACCAGAAAATTAGAATATGTAAGAATGATTCCCATGGCTTCCCTCACCCCCTTTTTATTATTGTGAAACCCTACATCCTTGGGTCCACTCATTAACTGTGCTACTACTTGACCCCTTGAATTTCACACTTGCTGCACATCCACTCATTAACTGTGTTGCTACTTGGCCCCCTAGCTTTCACACTAGCTGTGCTGCCCTCTTGGCCCCTTGGCCCCACAAGAGTTGTGTTGTCTACATTAGCTCTAGAAAAGTATTTTTATTCTAACTGCTAACTTTTTGGGTCCCTTGACCCTTTTATTTACCTACTGAACTTAAGAAAAAAAAAATTGGAAAAAAATATTATTTCTAATTAGTTGTCAGCTAATTAGGAATATTACAGTCCTCCCCACCAAAACATTGCTTGTCCTCAAGCAACTACAAATATGGATGCTACAAAATTTTCTCCCCCTCCCAAGTGGCGTCCTCATCTGGAAGGTTCCTCCATCTAATCAGATATTATTTGATTACCCTTCTCCTTAGTTGCCTCTCCTGAGTGTCTAAAATGGCCTCCGACTGTAAAATAAAATGTCCCTCATCATCAATAGGCGGGAGTTCCCCAGTGGAAACCACCTGCTGCCCAAGAGCCCTTTTCAGGCATGAGACATGAAAAATGTTGTGGATCCTACTCCTAGTTGGTATCTCCAACTCATATGCTTCCCCCCTAACACATCATATCACTCTGTATGGCCCATAAAAGCGGGGTTTGAGCTTCTCAGGTCCCTTCTTCTTCAGCGTAGACTAATTGTATGGATGAAGACGGAGGTAGACCAAATCATCTACCTCAAACTGCCTCTCCACGCGGCCTTGATCTTCATACAAATTCTGTTGGTTTTGTGTTGTAGCCATGTTTTCCTTGAGAGCACGAATTATGTCTTGGCTCTCCTGGATCCATTCATTGGCCGTGGGGGCCTAGCTTGCTCCAAACATCACACTAGCAAAGGTTAAAGCATCATAACCATATAAATCATAAAATGAAGACATATCGATCAACATGTTAAATTTCGTGTTGTAGCAGTACTCTCCCAAGTGAATCCAACACAACCATGCCTTCTGGTGCCCTGAGACAGAGTTCTGTAGGTAGCCTTCCAACCACTTGTTTACTATCTTTGTCTATCCATCCGTTTGTGGGTGATAACTGGTACTGGGTGTCAACTTGGTATCCACCAAAAAGAAAAACTCCTGCCAAAGGCCACCCATGAAATGGTTGTCACTAACTATGGTCTTGGGAAGACCATGAAGCATGAAGATATCCCAGAAAAATAATTTAGCCACCTATGAAGCAGCGTATTGTGCAGAGATGGCGAAGAACTGTGCATACTTCGTCAGCTGATTGACAACCACATAGATACAATCCTTGCCCTACACCATAGGCAAACCCGTGATGAAATCCATGGAAATGCTTTCCCACTCCCCCTCAGGAATGGGGAGTGGTTGTAACAACCCCACGGGATTTCTCAACTCCCCTTTGTTCCTCTGACAAACTTCGCACTCCCTAACATGCCAGAGTATGTCCTCCTTGAGGTCTCTCTATGAGAACCTCTCCCTGATGGCTCAGTATGTTTTGGTGAACCCTTAATGCCCTGAAAGAGGTGAGTCATGTACTACGTGCAAGATCTTCTCTTTGAGCTGAGAGTCCCCTGTCAAGAAGATATTATACCTGTAATAGATGACATCATCCATCACCCGATACCAGTCATCGGTCACCTGTCCATCCAATACCTCACAAACGAAGTGTTCCTTGGAATAATCTACCAACATTTAAGCCCTCCAATCTACATTAAGGCTCATCAAGGACAACGTTGTTGGCCTCTGAGACAAGGAATCCTCCATCACATTGTTCTTCTCTTTGACATACTCGATGTCAAAATCGTCGGCCTAGATTTTGCTGACCCACTTCTACTGCCTCTCCTGCAACTATTTCTGCTCAAGGAAGAACTACAGACTGTTGTGGTCCTTCCTTACCCAAAATCTATTACCCACCAAATATTATCGGAACTTGTCCAACGCATGCATGATGGCCAACATCTCTTTGTCGTATATCTAATACGACCTCTAATGTAGCAACAGCTTCTGACTCTCGAAATTTATAGGAAGGCCCCCCTGCATTAGAATTGTGCCAACTCCCTCTCCTGAAGCATCACATTCTAGCACAAAGGGTTGCATGAAATCCGATAATGCTAACACCGGACCACTGCTCATCACCTCCTTGACCCTGTCAAAGGCCCTCTGGCAATGTATGTCCAACAAATTCCCCTTTCTTGGTGAGGTCCGTGAGGGGTGCTGCAAGCTATGAAAACCCCTTGACAAACTTCCTATAGTAGGTGCAGATGCCTACAAACCCCCGAAGTTTTGTAACATTATTTGGTTCTGGCCAATCCCGAATGGCCTGGATCTTCTCCTCATGGACCCTTACTCCATCCACTCCAATGATATGCCCTAGGTAGAGCATATCTGTAAGTCCAAATTCGCACTTGGATAGCTTGGCATAGAAATGATGCTCCTCCAAGATATGCAATACAACCTCAATATGTTGCAAGTGTTCCGCCCATGTGTGGCTATAGATGAGAATGTCATCGAATAATACCAGCAAAAAATTCCTAAACTGGCCACGGAAGATGTGGTTCATACAAGACTGGAAAGTGGCCGGAGCATTGGTCAGCCCAAAGGGCACCACCAAGAACTCGAAGTGGCCATAGTGGCATCTGAATGCCGTCATGAGGACATCCTGGTCCCTCACCTTGATCTGATGGTACCTCGACCTCATATCAATCTTGGAAAAGAACTTCGATCCCCTCAACCTATCCATTAGCTCATCAATCCTGGGAATGGGGTATCAGTTCTTCATGGTTTTTATATTCAGTGCCATGTAGTCAATGCACATCCATAAGGTGTCGTCCTTCTTCTTCATCAACACTATGGAAGAAGAAAAGCGGTTAGTGCTAGGCCAGATGTGTCCTAATGCTAACAGCTCATGGATGGCTCTCTCAATCTCATCCATGTAGGCCTTAGGGTTCCTATAAGGAGTGGTGATCACTGCCTAGATCCCCTGCTCCAACTCAATAGTGTGCTCAAACCCTTGGTCTGGTGGTCGCCCCAGTGGTATGTCCCCAAAGACTGTGGGGTAGTGGTCCAATATATACTACACATCGGGGTGTATAGACTGCCCTGTGACTCCTGCCTCTGAATTACGCAGATCCACTACCCACTCTATGTCGCCCTTCCGAAAATATGCCTCCATCTCGTGTGCCAAGATTGTCTGGGGTGGATATTTGTGCATGCCTTTGATCATCTGGCGCTTCCCGCTCTTCTTGTCTGTCCAATCCATCTCCAATGTATCCCAATATGTAGTGACTTTTCCTAGTGTAATCAGCCACTTCACACCCAATATCACATTGGTGTCTGGGATGTCAACGACAAAAAAATGAACTGTTACCATATATGTTCCCATAGTTACTGCTAATGCTAGAACATATCTTGTGCACTGCATGGTCCTGGAACCTGGAACCAACACAGAGAAACCATCAAAGTTCTCGGTTGGTATGCCCCTCCTCTACACTATTTGAGTATCGATGAAATTATGTGTGGCCCCACTATCCACCAATACCGTAACACACTGTCCTTACACCGTGCCTCAGACTCTCAGTGTCAAATACTTGGGAACTCCTCGCAAGGATGAAAGGACTCCTCCTGTTAGTGCAAATGATCCTCCTTCCTCTGGTGGTGGTGGTGGTGGATTTCCCCCTGGTGCATCGACATTGGCATCTCCTCCCAACTCCTCATATGCCTCTTCTTCTCCCTCACTATTGGAGAATACCTCAATGTAGTGTGCTTTCCTCGTGGAACAACGATGACCCGATGCCCATGGATCCTGGCAAGTGAAGCATAGCTTCCTTCATCTCAAATACCTCTAGGTATCATCATCCAAAGGCCCTTGGCCCTAGTTCCCCTTCTAGGGTGGAACCCTCGTTTCTTTCCCCCTTGGATGAAATCCTAGTTTTTGGGGAAATGGAGCTCTCGTCCTTGGCAAGGCATCCTGTAGATCCCTATCCCTTCCAACCGCGTCCTGAAGTGTAGCCAGTCTAGTGGATCTAACTAACCCACGCAGAGGCTCCGCCAATCCTTTGATAAACATATACACCCTCCTAGCCACAAAAAAATCTTGAACCATCAATGAGAGCTTCAGGAACTCACAGATATAAGTCTTCGGGTGCCCTGTATGTTTGAGCTTGGCCAGCTCAACAAAATTTTCTTCTAGGTCCTTTCATTCAAACCTCTCTACTAGTCTCTGGGTGAACTGTGCATACGCAGTCACCCCTGCGTGACCCAATGTGGTCATCCCATGGAACCACCAATCATGAGCTTCCCCTTCAAGGTGCAGCGTTGCCACCTTGATGGCCTCTATCTCCGCCATTTGGTTCAACTGGAAATAGATGTCTAGCTTCTCCACCCAAGCCTTTGTCGTACTCTTTGATGACCCATCAAAAGTAGGCTGAATAAGTCTACCTGCAGTACGTTTCAGGTCATTGCACTGTGTGTACCCACCTCCTTTGTTATAGCTGCAGGGTCTACGGTTGTCCCTCAGCTGACAAAATTCATTGAATGTCAATTGATCTCTGAACTCTTGCCCATGAGTCATGTACTCTGCAAAATACTCGCTGTAATGATCCGGCCCCAACCCCTAAGGTCCTCTTGCTCCCATCTCTCCTGCTAATAAAGTGGGCATGGTAGAGTGTTGTGAGGTATGTTGCATTACCATTTGCTCGGGCCAATGGTGAGAGGTGCTCAATCCTTCTCCATTCTAAAGCCCCCTTGGGATTTCCCTCTGTCTGCTTTCTCTGGCAACTTTTTTCCCCATCTCTTCTATTTTCTTGGCGAGCTCTTGTACATATTTGAGGAGGAGGTTTCCAAACTCCTTCCCGTCATCCTCTTATGCGATTGGGGCCTTCCCTTTATCCTCCTCCACTAGAATGTAGTATCCTTTGTCGGATGTGATATCAAGCCTATGTTCTCTGTCTCTGTACTACCTTGTCTAGTCCGAAATGTATTCTCTATCTCTGGGTGTCATAAACCGGTTTCTCCACAGGCTGAGCCAAGTCTATGAGCTCTGTTACCACTGTAATATTCCAAATAGGAAAATGAAAACAATACAAAGCATACAAAGACTAAATCTACAAAAATATGGAAAATACATAAAAAAACACCATGAAAAGAGCCAAAACTCCTGAGCCATTTATTAAAATACTGGAGATGGAAAATAAGTACAACTATGCCCAAAAGATAGCACTCTAGCTGGCTAAGCTGGTTGGAATGGCCCTCAGATTTTCCCACCCAAACACTACTCTATTGTTGCTTTGTTGGACTCTCCCTCTACGTTGCCTTGCTGGAAATGTTGGAAAATGTTGCTACTAGTTGAATAGGACTGTGTAGATGAGGCAGATCTAGTGCTTAGAAAATGTCGGGATTTTAACCACGAACTCTACTAAAAAAACCTAGAAAACCTAGAAAGGATTTTCAGAAAGCCTGACCCTGGAAAATCACCCTCCTAGGGTTTGAAAATGCATAACTCCTAGTTATGCAGAGCTATGGGCTGAACTGATAGATCAATTGGATGTGACTGCTCCCCGAAGCTCAAATATTGAAGGTTGATTCCCTCTCTGGATTTCAAGAGGAAATTCCTTGGAATTTCTCCCTCTCCAGAACCCCTTTGTTGTTGGACTATGTAAGTCACTGGGTCACTTCTACTGGACTGCGTAATTCATTGGGTGACTGCGCTGCTATGGGATGGATTTCTTGTGGCCTAATGCCAAAATACTGAATCAGCTAACATTGATCAATAAACTCCTCTCTTGAGTGAGCACTCAAAGTCCCCCGAGGATGAGGTTTGGATCTCCGCTCAGAGACACCCGTGTGCTAAACAGCACGGCAGACTCGGCTAAACAACTCAAGCATGCTCAAGTCATAAAGACCAAAAAATCAGAATATGCAAGAATGATTTCCATGGCTTCCCTCACCCACTTCTTATTCTTGTGAAACCCTACATCCTTGGGTCCACTCATTAACTGTGCTACTACTTGGCCCCTTGGCTTTCACACTTGCTGCACATCCACTCATTAACTACGCTGCTACTTGGCCCCCCATTTTTCACAATAGTTGTGCTGCCCTCTTGGCCCCTTCACCCCATAAGAGATGCATTATCCACATCAGCTCTAGAAAAGTGGTTTTATTCTAACTGTTGGGTTTATGGGTCCCTTCACCCTTTTATTTACCTAGTGAACTTAAGAAAAAAAAAATTGGAAAAAATTATTATTTCTAATTAGTTGTCATCTAATTAGGAATATTACACTCGCATAGGTACGTCGCAAGAGGCTCACATAGTGGATTGGGATCACAAACAGAGGAACATTTCAAATCTGGGTATTTTGGGTCAGGGTCACGGGCAGGAAGAGTTGAGGTAGCGGCTTTGTTGGGCCAAAGCCGCGATCTAGGCTTGTTGAGGTCACAGATCAACTGGTAAGGTCGTTGACTTAATGACTTCAGGGCACCGCTAGGCCCTCTTGGGTGTTCACGCCCTAATTCGTGGGCTCAAAACTTTGTGGTAGTGGCTCAGAGCCCCAAAGCTGCTGGTTACGCGTGTTAAGGTCGGGGCTTAGAGAATTACTGGGAAGATTTAATTTGATTATCAATCAGTTGCTTATGCAACAACACCACTCATTCATCACACAGTCACAGTCGCATCAAAAAAGTCATTGATAGTATTCTAGATCCATATCTAGAACTGGGCAGTCGAGATCACTTGGTATTGGTGTTACATTAGACTCATCTTTTTATATTGTAGATTTGTTGTTCCATATATCAGATTCGTTTTTTTTCCGCTGTATACATGTACTGGGCTCATTATACTCTCTACTAAAATATTTTGAAGACAATCTATAGAAGAAGAATATTTGAAAGGGTTTCTCCCACAGTGGGGTTTTTCCCTTGTCTTGGACCAATATCTGTGTCTCATGGTTGTGATATTGTCTTCTCTGTCGTTGCATGCATTATTCTATTTTCAATTACAGTTTATGGTTACTTAAATTGCATATATTTGAATACACTATTAATGAAAATCTAATTTGGGCTTAAGTAACTAATACAACATAGAGAAATATTGAAAAATTAGCAGACTATCTCCATGAATGAATTTTTCCATGTTTTCTTCACTAACAGGTTCTTGCAATTGTGCACCATCAACTACATTTTCCCACTATGTATGATTTCCATTCTGATTGACCTTATGAAACAATGATGTTTTAATTTCCTCCATAATATAAATATTCTTCTTTTCTTCTCTTGTGTTTTCAAAAAGTATTCCTCCACATTCTTTATCTTATATGATATTTTTGAGTGACTGTCCAACTTTATCAACACCTGCAACCATACACAAATCATTAGTTTTAAAATCATAAGACTCTAGGGTCTCATTTGATGAATCAGCCATCAATTCCTCATACTGCTTTGAACTTTCTACATAGTTCAAAAGATCTTCTTCAAATCTCTTCTCATCATCCTCATCACTATCCTCACCAAGTAATGATCCCTCCTTTAGTTCCCAAATGCACACATTCATCTTGGCTTCCATGATTTCTTCACTCCTTTGTTGAATACTCAATATATGTTTTAGCTTTACTCGCAACTTGTGCCACTTCACCTTTTTTTGTAACACCCATCCACATCTCTGGTTTTCAGTGACTTGTTGTAGCGGCTCCATAAGCACATTCATCCATGATTTCATTTCAGTGAGTTACCTATTAAACTCTTCATCACTCGTCTTCTTCTTGACGTATTTTGTCTTGACATCTTCTTTCCTTCTACTGTGGTTTTCACCTCGACCTTTGTTATGACCTGTGATAGTCATATTATCTTTCTCTTAAGTGAACTTCTCCTTGTTGACCAAGCTTCTACAATCGCAAGTCTATTTCACCCTGCTACAAGTACCTCACCAAGTTTTCTCCTCTGATCCTAGACTTTTGGTAATTTTAAGGTCCTTTCTCTAGAACCTTCTCTCAGAGATTTCTCTGCTCTAAGCTTCTATATTTTTCTTGTTATTTCTCCTTCCAACCTCAACTGGAATTATTACATCTCTTTAGTTGGGGGTGTAATTCTCAGGTCCCCACTTCAGTTGGCGACCAACGTTTCAGCCTCAAATCAAAAAAGGATATGGATCCTTAGTCCTTCTCGAGAGACAATGCTTTCGGAATCACTTATATGACATCTCGTCCAAGATGAGCCTCATGGACACCTTGATATATCCCACTATTCTATATGGATCAGAGATTTTGGGACCATCTTTACTTGAGTCAGATTGGGCTTCAGCTGAGAGAGTCTAGATTCTTATTCTACATCATTAGATGCAAACAGATAATACTTTAGAGCATCATCCTTGCAAATTTTGGAGCTCAGTCCTTTCAGCTTGAGACGGTCTTCAGATTGGTTTCATTCTTGCATTGTGTTGAGGGATTTGCAAACTCAATAAAGAGTAGGTATTGATATCCTTACTTGGAATATTTGTCTTCTGAAACTATTGCCCATTCTACTCCCTCGGGCTAGGCCAGATGTTAATTTACAAGAGTTTCAGATCTCGTAGAGTCAGTGGGACTTTAGTTGGATCGGCTCCCTCCTTTCCGATATTCCTTAGATGCTCATGGTCACCTTTTACCTACTAGACAAGAGCTAAACAATATCATCAGGGAGGAAATCTACAGGCAGTTCGTCCTGGTCACCTAGGTCAATCCTATGGGAGAGTTGTGCCCAAATATGGACTTCTATGCTGAGCACTTCTTGGAGTTGAGATACGGGCTCAATGTTCGACCCCAGTATATGTTTCGCCACTCGATGCATGATCTTTGCATTCCTCTAGGCCATTTTAGAGTAGGTACTTATAGAATTCGGGTGGAGACGAACCACCAGGTTGATAGAACAGAAAAAATCTTCCAGGTATGTCATTTACAGGAAGTGGAGACTGAAGCACACTTCATATTTGGATGTCTTGTCTACTACGAGATCGGAGGAAGGTTCCATTGCTTGTTTAGATATTCTCATACCCTCACTAAATTTTTCAGGTATCCCGATTAGATATGTTTGGCCCTATATATGCAAGAGGCTCTCAGGATCCGAGCACACATTCTTTAGCCTCCCATCATACTAGACCCCACACAGAGGATCATGACATTTTCCAGGGTACTACCTTCAAAAAGGGGCACCAAGAGACTGATTGATACCAGTACATATTCAAGCTCTAGATCAATGAGGATCTATTGGACCTCACCTTACCAAACGAGATCTGCAACAAATTTGTCTCAGATCCGTTCCTAGGAGATAAACTAGGTCCTCTAGACCTTAGTAGCATGCAAACTCCCCCAAGAAACGATTTAGTGGACAGTCTGCACTTTCCACCGACTCTTCATTGGGCCAACAAACTTTGTTGAGTTTTTTCAATTTTCTTCTTTCAACCTCAGATCTTAGGAGAGATGGGTTTGATCCTCAGACCTATTAGCTCCTAGATCTCCTCTGCCAGGGCCAGATGTTGGTTTACTTCATGCATTGTATCTTTTATAGGAGACTGTTTGGTCCTCCCGCTTTGTATGGACATCATTGTACTCAATAGTCCATTTGACGTACTTTGTGGTAATTAGTTGGATATTAATATAATTATCTTATCTTATCTTAGTTTATCTACTATAAAGTCATTTTGCCACAAATATCCTCTTACTTGTTGCTACCCCAATATGATTTCCAAATCAGAATTGTTGCAAGCCCTGAATCTCCTCCAAATAGTGTACCTGCTCATATTTCTCCTCAATTCCCAAGAGAAATCCTTTGCTCTGATACCACTTAATGCAAGAAAATTCGACTTTTCATGTAAGTTCACCTTATCATAATATCTTTAGCATCTTAGTGTTGAATGCCTCAAGCATATGCCTTTAATGTTATCACTTGATACTTAACAAATAATCACACAAATAGAGTTTTAATCTCATTTTATGAAATTCATAGGAACTTCACGTTCTCAATTTTGTTGGGTTATTTCACATAGAAACCCCAAATTCAAATTCTTAGCCTGAATTCGACTATGTTTATATTTACAATAGAGATTTGTTTATGTTTGTCTTGCACATAGACTTACTACCCATAGAATTATTGCCCTCACTTAATTGTATCAAATATTCTATAGGATTTACCTTTCTCATATGACAGATTTGTTCTAATATATCATGGATTCTAATACACATACAAAATGGAATTTATCAATTAAATATACCCAGAGAAAATACCAAATAACATGAAATTCTATTTCATTCATTCAATCTTGTACATGTAGTTCTACTAGAATTTCTCTTCCTCTCTATGGCTTGATTCTACATTCATTTGGTTGTTAGCCTTGCCCGTAGGCTTACAATGATTAAATACAAAGTTAGAAGAAAAGTATGTTTTTCTACATCCATAAATCACTCATTGATTTATTCCCTAAATCTCTCATGATTTATTCCATAAATCTCTCATGTTTTTCAAGGAAACTTTGTTTTTTTCTTATGGAAAAAATCTCCTATCCATAGCTTTTCTAAAACTATTCTATAATAATTAAACTACACTCTAAAAATATTCTATAATAATTAAAAGAAACTAAAAATATTTACAATTAAGGAAATATAATTTTAGAGTTTTTCTTCAAAAAACTTGATAGCTTGGAAACTCTAATGCTATTGCATTAGCTTGTCTTACTCACTTAGTTGTAGATATATGTGCATGTTTAATGTAGTATTCACATTAATATGGAATGAAATCCTTGACGAAGGATATGTGTTAATTTTTGGCAACTAGGTCCAAACTCCATGTTGCACTGCTCATATGATGATGATTATATTTTTTTTGGATTCCTCTTTTGGAGAGGTGCAAGATTGAACAAAAGATCATCTTGTTTGGATGAGAAGAACATATATTTTGATTTTATTTTCCACACATGTGCAAGGTCGGCTAGATTTGTAATGTAGGCTCACAAGCCTAATAGATGTGCCACACACCTTGACTCATGGATATAAATTGGAGAGGCTTGGAGGCCATTTTCTCATCAACTCATCACACATTCTCTCATTGTGATCTGATTGGTTCGGTAGCCTTTGGAGGCCTATTTTCCTTCACACGTGCGGAGCTGAAGCTGGGGAAATCTGCGGATCTATTTTGAAGTTGTTTGTTGTGCATTGACCAATGTTGACCGTGGTCAACCCTTGACCGTTTGACCTCCAAACTTTGTAGAAATCCTGATTTTTGAAGGCCGTATTGCTAGGCACAAAAATCGAGGTTGAACATTGACTTTGACCGAAGACCTAAAATCTGTAGCGTTGACTTCCTGTGTTGACTTTTTTGCGTTGACTTTTGATGAGCTGTCTTTGAGGGTTGTGTGTGGCATTTTTGAGGGTTGGCTGATCTGATGTTGAGAAAGACTTTGCTGGCTGATGCATCTTGTTGACTATCGTAATGCACACTATCCTATATATTTGTTGGACAAGAAGAATTGTAAAATCTGATCTATATAATCGGCTTGTCCTCTGTTGATCTATTATTATGTTCTATCATCAATTTACTTTCATGTTTATGTGATTGCTAAATTGAATCGGGCCTAAGAAAGATTGAAGTAAATTCGCATTAAGCATAGAACACACTATGGTTATCTAAATTTAACATGGTATCGGAGTTGAGGTGAAGACAAAGCCCAAGCTAGTGTGAAAAACAATCACCAAAGAATAAATCCAATCAAGGACCAATGGCCTCCTCAACCTATAAGGGTTTCAAGTCTGATGATAAATTGACTGATAAGTCTGATTATCATGCATTTAAGATGTCCTTGGATTTGGCATTAGAAGATCAAGATGTCATGGACTATGTGCAGGGAAAGATTCATGAGCCTCCATCAAATGCACCTGGTGCCACAAAGATAAGTATAGAAAATGGGAAATCAAAGAAAAGATGATTATTCGGGATTCTATTCATAAGCACTTGGTTGCTTAAATTTCCGAGCTGAGCACATCTAAAGATATGTATGATAAGTTGGTTAGCATGTTCAGGGCTAGCAATGCTAATCAAGTTCTTTTCTTCAAAAATCAATTGAATATTATCAAGAAGGGCAAGGATGAATCGATTCAATCCTATTTTATGAGCCTCACTAAAATTAGGAACAATATTCTAGCTATTGAAGAAGAAATACCTGATTGAGAGATAGTTCTCATTCTTGGAAGTCTCCCCCGTGATTGGTATGTATTCAATACCATTATTCTTAATAATAATGTAATTCCTGATTTTGATGAAATATTGATGATATGCACTCAAGAGGAGACAAGAATGATGGAGAGAGATCATCCCTCTAATGGAAATGTAGGTGACCCTACTGCCTTCACCGCTCATGCAAAGAAGAGGAACAATGGTGCTTCGAGAAATCAAAACCATGGAAGAGTGGGGCCCAAAGGAAGGAAGGGAATATGTTACATTTGTAACTAGTTTTGTCACTATGCAAGAGAGTGCCCCAGGGATGATGACAACAACAACTCTAGGGGGAATGGAAATCAAAGGAACAACAAGTTCAAAGGAAAAAGGAAGTCTCCCTCTGATCGTAGTGGAAATGGGCAACCTTTCAAGAGGTCAAGAAATTCCAAATACAATGAGTCTAATGTTGTTGATAATAAGAGAAATGAATTTATTCTTGTATCTACCTTCTCTTCTGCATCTCCTCCTGACACCCTGGATGTCTGGTTGATTGACTGTGATGCTTCAAGGAATCTCACTAGGTATAAAGAAGCCCTCTCTAATTTGATTGAGAATGATACAAATCTAGAAATTATCCTTGGAGATAATGCCACCTATCCCATGAAAAGGACAGGGACTGTGACCCTTCATCTATCTCAAGGTAAATTCCTTCGTTTACAATATGTATTGTACGTAATTTGAAGAAGAACCTTGTGTCTATTTCGGAAATGGAAGACGAAGGGTTCAAGGTGGCATTCATTGATGGAAAGGTACGCATCTGAAAGAAGAACTTCAACGAAGCTCTCAATATTTTTTTTAGAGTTGATACACTCTACCAGGTTGGAGGAAGTCCATTGGGGGCTATGTCATGTGCTACAACTCTTCAAATAGAGTTATGGCACCAAAGGTTTGCACACCTTCATTACAAATCCCTTCACGAAGCAAGGAAGATGGTGACAGGGATGCCCGAATTTAAAGATGATCATGAAGGTATATGTCAAGGTTGTGCCAAAGGGAAGCATACAAGGGGACCATTCCTCTCAAGTGTCACAAAGAAAACTGGTATCTTGCATTTGATACATTATGATTTATCTGGTATGCTTCCTGTGACATCCTTGGGAGGATGTTCCTATTACATGACTTTTACATATGACTTATCCCGCAAGACCTGGATATATTTCTTGAAGAAGAAAGACGAAGCATTCAAATGGTTTCGTACCTTCAAGGCCTTGGTGGAAAATCAAAGTGAGAAGAGAATCAAAGTTTTGAGGAGGGACAATGGGACCAAGTATGAGTCAAATGAGTTCAATGAATTTTGCAGAGAAGCTGGAATTAAGAGGGAGACCACAACTGCGTATACTTCTGATAAAAATGGTGTTGTTGAAAGAAAGAACAGGACTATTGTGGAAGTTTCCCCCACCATGCTATGTGACCAAGGTCTTCTGAAGTTTCTATGGGGAGAAGCTGCAAACACTTCTGTGTACGTTCAAAATAGATGCCCACATTCCGATCTGGACTCCAAAACTCCCGAAAAATTCTTCTCTGGTAAGAAACCTGATGTTTCTCATTTTAGATCTTTTGGTTGTCCTGTTTACTTTCATGTGCCGAAAGAAAGAGAAGCAAGTTGGATGCTTCTAGAAAGAAGGGAATGTTTGTGGACTATAGTGAAACTTTGAAGGAATATAGAATCTATGTGTCTAGTCAAAGAAAAGTGGAGATATGCCACGATGTCACCTTCGATGAAGATGCTTCCCTCAAGAAAGTGAGAAATATTCCTAGCTCCAAGGAAGACAAAGAGGATGAAGAATTAGGGAAGAAGGAAGAGCCTAAGGATGAACCGATGCCCAATGTTGAAGGACCTATGGATCCTATTGATCCACCTCCTTCAAATAAGAGAAGACCCTCATGGCTCAGGGATACTCTCGAAGATGTCGAGAGACATATTGCCCCAAGGGGGACATTCCGTGAAAGCAAGAAACCGAATAGATACCAAGGGTATCGAGCAGCGATGAGTACAATTGTCCAATCTGAGCCTGGATCATTTGAAGAAGGCGTAAAGCATAAAGTTTGGAAGGATGCTATGCATAAAGAATATGAGTCCATTATGAAAAATGATGTCTGGGAAGTGGTCCCGAGACCGGAGGACAAATCTGTTGTCACCTCGAAATGGCTCTATAAGATCAAGCATGGATCTAATGGTAGTGCCGAAAAGTTCAAGGCAAGATTTGTTGCCTGGGGCTTCTCTAAAAAATAAGGCATTGATTATGATGATATATTTTCACTTGTGGCCCGCCATACCATCATCTGATCTATCATTTCCCTTGTTGCAACACAAGGATGGAGTCTCCATCAGAAGGATGTGAAGATTGTTTTTCTGCATGGTTCTATAAATGAAGAGGTATATGTGGAGCAACCTATGGGGTTCGAAGTTCGAGAAAGAGATACCTATGTATGAAAGTTGAATAAATCCCTCTATGGGTTGAAGCAAGCCCCCAGGGCTTGGTATGAGAGGATAGATAGCTACTTGTTGAATTTGGGCTTCACTCGAAGTAATGTTGATCCAAACCTTTATTTTAAGGTTGATAGACAAAGGCCTTTCATTCTAGTTCTCTATGTGGACAATCTCTTCCTAGCAGGTGATGACCCTCTTATTCATCAGTGTAAGAGGGCGCTAGCTTCTGAGTTTGAGATGAAAGACCTAGGACTGATGCATTACTTCCTAGGCTTGGAGGTCTGGCAGAGACAAGGCAAGATTTTCCTTTCTCAAGGAAAATATGTCGTGAAGCTCCTAAAGATATTTAGTATGGTGTATTTTCAGTCTGTGTCGACATCGATGGAACTAAACTTTAAGAAGTTGTGTGGAAACGGCGTTGGGCCCGTGCTGGGAAATCCCACTGAGTATCAACAACTTGTGGGGGCCTTGATGTTCCTAGTGAACTCCCATCCGGACATATTTTTTTCCGTGAACACTTTGAGCCAACATATGGTTGATCCTCATCACATTCACTGGATTGGTGCCAAGAATATTTTGAGATATTTTCAGGGCACAATCAACCATGGGCTGAGATACACTGTCGGGAGTTTGAGACTCTGTGGATATATTGATGTCGATTGGGCTGGCAATGTGGTGGATTGTAAGAGCACATCTGGATGTTGCTTCACTTTGGGTTCTGCTTCGATATATTGGATGAGAAGGAATCAAAAGTTGGTGGCTTTGAGCACCGCTGAGGCCGAATACAATGCAGCGAGAATGGCCTGTTGTGAAGTTGTTTGGTTGCGAAAGATATTTAGTGAGTTGTTTGTGCATGTACTAGATACCACCATTATCCTTTGTGATAACCAGAGTGGGATTCGTCTTTCTGAGAATCCTGTGTTCCATGATCGATCCAAGCATATTGATATCAGGTACCACTTTATCCGGGATATGGTACAGTGAGGCGTCGTAAGGCTCGATCATATAGGAACTGATGAGCAGGTTGCAGATATTCTCACGAAGCTCGTGGGGAAGGTCAAGTTCCTAACCTTTCGTGAGAAGCTTGGAATCGTGGAAAGAGCCTATTCTAAGGGTCCTTCTTGAGTTGGACTATGAGCTCTGGGAGCTCCAGGAGGTTTAGGGATAGCTTCTTGGAGCTATAAGCACACACGGGGCTAGGCTTGCCGAACCTTGTTGTGCTTCTTCCCCACCATTATGATATTGAGTTGGTTCACCTCTCTTTGATCTATGCTCGCATGCATCCTACCTATGAATGTGTCACACACCCATAAGTAGGATATAGGATCACAAGCCTAATAGATGTGTCACACACCCTCATTGATGGATATAAATTGGAGAGACTTGGAGGACATTTGCTCATCAACTCATCACACATTCTCTCATTGTGATCTAATTGGTTCGATAGCCTTTAGAGGCCTATTTTCCTTCACACGTGTAGAGCTGAAGCTGGGGAAATCTACGGATTTGTTTTAGGGTTTTTTTTGCATTGACCAGTGTTGACCATGGTCAACCCTTGACTATTTGACCTCCAAACTTTGCAAAAATCTTGGTTTTTGAAGGTCGTATTGCTGGGCACAAAAATCGAGGTTGAACATTGACTTTGACCAAAGCCCTAAATTTTGCAGCATTGACTTCCTGATTTGACTTTTCTCCATTGACTTTAGTTGACCAGCGTTGAATTTTGATGAGCTATATTTAAGGGTTGGGTGTGGCATTTTGGAGGGTTGGCTAATCTGATGTTAAGAAAGAATTTGGTGACTGATGCATCCTATTGACTGCCGTAATGCACACTATCCTATATCTTTGCTGGACAAGAAGAATTGTAAAATCTGATCTATATAATTGGTTTGTCTTCTGTTGATCTATTATTGTGTTCTATCAACATTTTACTTTCAAGTTTATGTGATTGCTAAATTTAATCGGGCCTAAGAAAGATTGAATAAAATTTGCATTAAGCATAGAACACACCATGGTTATCTAAATTTAACAATATTCCTCTGTTGATATTAACGATTGAATTTACAGTTATAACATATTTCCAACCCTTGACTATTTGACCTTCAAACTTTGCAAAAATTCTAGTTTTTGAAGGTCGTATTGCTGGGCACAAAAATCGAGGTTGAACATTGACTTTGACCAAATCCCTAAAATTTGCAGCGTTGACTTCCTATGTTGACTTTTCTCCATTGACTTTGGTTGACTAGCGTTGAATTTTGATGAGCTGTCTTTGAGGGTTGTGTGTGGCATTTTGGAGGGTTGGTTGATCTGATGTTGAGAAAGACTTTGCTCGTTGATGCGTCTTGTTGACTGCCGTAATGCACACTATCCTATATTTTTGCTGGACAAGAAGAATTGTAAAATCTGATCTATATAATTGGCTTATCTTCTGTTGATCTATTATTGTGTTCTATCAGCATTTTACTTTCAATTTTATGTGGTTGCTAAATTGAATCGGGCCTAAGAAAGATTGAAGAAAATTTTATTTAAGCATAGAACACACCATGGTTATCTAAATTTAACAATATGCCATTGTTGATATTAACGATTGAATTTATAGTTATAACATATTTCCATTCTCATGCTTGGGAACCATTCTCATGATTGGGAAGTGGATTGCGACAATAATCATCCACGCGATGTTGTAAAGTGGGCAAGAGAAAACAAAGGAAACAATGAAGGGAACCTTAAGAAAAGATGAATGAACTTAGATCCAAACCTATTTTTTTTAATCTATGGCGACCAAAGGGATAAAGAAATATCGACAATAGAAGAAATATTATCCCATTTTTCTAGTGTCCATTTTACAGATTATCTTTTTATTTTGTAGTGCGAGATCAAGGAAATTTTGAAAAATAAAATGAAAGAACGCTAAAGTTTCACTAAAATACTTTTCGGCTTTATTATTATAAATTTTATTGAAAATCAATGTGGCATATCCCTTATTGAGGATGTTGTTCATGTTGATATGACTACTTACCAAGTCTGACAGAAGTTATTTGTCAAAAATATCTAATGATGCCAAACAAATGACATAGGAATAAAATCAATGGAAGAAGAAAATTATACTTGTAATATTTATAAGGTTTGTCAAACTACAGAGTGATGATGGATATGGCCCTTTATACTTCTTAGAGCAGTCTTCCTGGAACAAAAATTGAAGACATGTGAGTAGGAAAATCCATTAAGGAACTACGGACTTTATTTGGAATTTCGCAGAAGTTGCTCAACATCTGGTATATATAGTTGATGACTTTACTATATGTTGAAACAGGCTATTAGTACATAGATGGTTCATGAATGGTGCATGGGATATTATATCATTTAATGCTTCACCAAATCTAAACAAATACATATAAAATCCTAAAACTAGTTTTTCCTATTGTTATCACCCAAAAATTAATAATTTCTCAAAATGTTGTATGTCAACTCTGTTTTTTATCATGGTCTCAAATAGGTCTGAAAGTCATATTAAGTTTTGGTTAAGGGTAGGTCATAGTTTTTATAGGTTTAAAGATCATCATTTGATTTCAAATAAAGTCCTTAGAGGTCCATTCCATGATCAAATATTTACATTTTTTATTTAGAGGTCATTCCATTAAGTTTCAGGCTAAATTTCTACAATTAGCCAAGAATCCTCTGTTTCATAGCGTCGTTAGTTCAAAAAAGAGGTTTTGTGCTACGAAAGCATTGCTACTTTCATAGCGCAAATTGTGAAAAATACACTATGTGCACTACGAAAGCGCGGTTTCTTAACTATCATGTCAAGTAAGCCAGAATTTATCAGAAATTCGTTAAGAAATGATAGGACAAGGGTATGGTGAGTTAGTTATAGGTCAGATTCAAAGTACTTACTCATCTCACAGCCATCATCATCATGATAGAGGCATCATTTAGTTGTAAGATGAGATTTCAAATTTGAAAATCTTGCCTAATTCAGTCATTCCAGTTTCCATTTGCCTCCACGCAATTGTTTAAGCTCTGAAGCAGTAAAGTTAAGCATGTCGTTGTTCTATACCAAGGCTATCTTCACTATAATCAAGTGATGTTGTTCCTTTTTCTCAAGCGAGGTTGTTCTATGTTATCAAGAGAGGTTGCTCATTCATAATTAAGAGAGGCTATTTTACTGATTCTAGAGAAGCTAAAATTTTTTTTAAAAGGAAGCATGGCAGAGGAGAAGAAGGTCCAAAGAGGGAGACATTGTCTAAGATATGAGCCTGAGAATGTAAATACTATTTTTGAGGATCAAACAGTGATGGAGGCTTTTAGCAAAGCAGGATATCTCAGATTTTGTGAAAAGTTGCATGGTTGCCACACTCAAGTGTCTAAAGAGTTTGCCTTACACTTCAGTGGAACAAATACCAAAATTGGGATGTTAAATGTGCCAGTCACACCTGAGATCATTGCTTCTGTGACAGAAATACCAAGGGGGTAGGAAACTTGGTTTAAAGGTTTTAAGTTTGACATGGAACCATGCAAGGAATTCAAAGATACTTTACATTCAAAGACACCTATGCCAAGTTGTTATTCAACATTCAAAGATACTTTACTTGTGAAGGCAGGTACCATAAATTTTATACTTATCATTTCAAGCTGCTACTGCATTTCACAGGTAAGATATCATTAGACTTTCCCTTTTACTTACATAGGAGCCTTGCCAAAATGTCTGATAAAGTACAAGCCAAGTCTGATGGGTGTGAAACCTCTTTGTTTCACCATGGTTTGATAAAGTTATTAGTTTTGAATGAGCTTGAGAAAATAAGCAGGGATTGGTCTTCCTTTTTGTTTATGAGTGGATTTGAAATGGAAACCCTAACCCCAGCTAGAAACCCTAAAACTAAAAAGACTCCTTCACCACCACTAGCAGAGTCTAGTCAGTCTGCGATTGCAAAAGCAAAGAGGTTTGTAAAGTTGAAACCAAGAAAACAGGTTAAGAAAAGAGTAGAGAAGACACAGGTGCTTGTTGCAGAAACTACATCACCTGCAAAACAGAGGTTAGAAAGTGTCAAAGAGTCAAAATAAAAACAAGTGGCCAATAAGCAGGGAATCCAGAGAAAGACAAGAAGTCAAGTAATAGCATCAAAGAGAAAAATAGTTGTTTCAGGTACAGAAGACAGCGCAGTTATGAAAGGAAACCTAGATGGCATCCTTCATGCAATTGATATAGAAGAATCACCCATTGTGCAAGCTGATTTCATTGGAGTGGATGAACACAAATAGAAAAGAGTTAAATCAGCTAATGAATTTGAGGGTCAAAATGAAGCCTTTATTTTCCAAGCAAGGAAACCTTTAACTAGGCATGGAAATAAACTCCAAGAAGGCAATATAGAGGTTCGAGTAACTGTTGAAACAGCCAGAATCCCTGAAGAGGTGGTTGATCTCTCATCACCAATAGTGGAGCATGCAGCGAGCAAGACAATGAAGGAAAAGGAACACATGACAGAGTGTCAATTGTTTGAGGAGAGATTGAAGCTAGCAAACCAAGAGATTGCAATGATGAGAAAAAGGGCCAGAAAGCACAGCATCAAAGATACAGAGTTCAAGAGGTTGAAGGCAGCATGGGAAGGCCAAACTGTTTCTAGGTCTGAGATTCCAAGTGTTGCAGAACAATTTTTCACATGGAGAGTACCAACTATCAAATAAGCAAAATTTATCAGAGTGATCAATACTCACTTGAGAGCCAGTAATAGAAGGCTAAGAGGCCAAGTGGAGGATTTGGAGCTGCAATTGAAACTGTCTCAGGATGAACTAAAAAACCAAGGTGCAAAATGGAAAATTCAAAGGAAAAATCAAATGGGTAGTGAAGAATAAACCTCATGAAATGGTGTTTTAGTTCATATGGTTGTTTGTCTTGATGAAATTAGTGAATTTCTGAAGTTTTGAAAAATTTTAGTTTGAGTTTTGAAGAAAATCCGAAAAAAACTACTCACTCAGCAGTTTCGTAGCGCAAATAGTGCAAAAAAGGTGAAATGCGCTACGAAACTGCTGTAGCAGCATTTTTCACCCTTTTCCATAAATGTTTGAAGGGAAGACCTGTATATTTTGGCCTGAAAATTCTAAGGAGGGTGTGTTAAGTGAATATGTAGATAATCCCAAAGGAAGGA
This sequence comes from Pinus albicaulis, assembly GCA_034641835.2. Lineage (NCBI taxonomy): Eukaryota > Viridiplantae > Streptophyta > Pinopsida > Pinales > Pinaceae > Pinus > Pinus albicaulis. The sequence goes on along the minus strand of CM076571.1, from coordinate 369,989,836 downwards.
AATCAAATTTTGAATGCAAATAAGTTAAAAGTCTGTGCTACGAAAAGCGCTATGAATCTGTGTTGTTTTCGTAGTGCGGGTTTGTTTTTGCTCTTTTGGGCAGTTCGATGATGATTTTGTATAGCTGGCACTTATGGATGATTTTGAACATATGTTTTTTCAATTCCTGACAGCAAATGGCTTCAAAGTCATGGGTTCATAGTGGTTAAAGTGTCCCAAGAACACAAAGAATCCTAAGCCTAGAAAACAGGGGATATTTCCTAGTTTGCAAGAGATCAGCATTGAGGTCATAAAGTGTTGGAGCTTATCAGTTGGATTCGACCTTATGTGAATACAGTTGGAAAATAATGTAATCTAGCTTAGATAAGGTTGTTATGAGTAGAGTTAATGAGTTTGAGTCCTATTTGTAATAGGACTGTTTACTAGGTTTGCAGCTGTCATTTGGTAATAAATATTATGTCACATGGTTATGCAAGGTGTCACAAAGTAGGAATTCGATGTATCTAGATGAGGATAAGGTTATCCTATGTTGTAAATGATATATAAAAGATGAAGAAGTCGAAATGCTAAGGGTTGGACAATTTTTAGCAAAAATACTGTGGTTATTGTAAGTGATTGTTTTCAGCTTAATACAGAGTTTTCTACTTAGCCAACTCAAGATTCATGAAGAGTTCTTGTATGTTCTTGTTCTGATAGCATCTTTTTAATATCCTATTGCAGTGGTGTTTGCTTATGTTACTCAGAATTCATCATTGATGCTCTGACTTCCTTCATAGACAAACTAACTGTGTACTGTTTCACATGTGTATTCCTTGACTTGAACTATGATATGCTTTAACTTCCATGCTAGGTATATTGTTTGGTTTTTCTGAAGCTATTATGACTACATAAGCCCAATGTACACTTTCTAATGTGATTTACAACCAATTTATATCATATATTTGTTTTATCCCATATAGAGTTAGCCATCTACATATTTATCAAAAATCATAAACCCTTGAGAGAGCCCTCTCAGGTTGAAGAGGCTAATCCTCAACCAAAAGATTGGTCTGAAACAGTTACATGAGATTAACTTGATTGGCAGCCTATCAGTTCTGATTTTGTGATAACATTTTGGTGCGCCTGCTGGGAGTCTGAAGATTATACTTTCCCGAGATTTTGAAGCTGAACTTCTAAAGGTAGCAGGAGCTCAGAAAGCTTTTCGAGGTTGCATCTACCTTGGTGACTCCATTTAAAGTTTATATGTTTAAAGGTGGCTTCGAGAAGGAGATACACGAGGATTAATCATGACCCAGATCCACCTACTATTGTGGACAATCCAAACACCATTTCAAGAGGTATTCAAGGCATTTATGAAATATCAGGTACTCCATCTCATTCGAAATCCTTGTCCTCTGAAATATTAAGAAGTCCTTAAGACAAAAGAGTTGATGATAAAATTCATGAAGTTTTATTTAGATTCGAAAATGAAAAGGAGCTAACTGAAATTATCTTAGACTTGCATAAGAGAGGAATAGATACATTAGCCCTAGTAACACAAGAAGACAAAGAATAATTTTGGGAAGTTGTTACTTCAGAGTTGTTGTTGGAAAGAGAGTCTTTAGATAAATTAAAAGAGCTTGATCCTTTTGAAGTATTGTTGAAAAGTAAAGCTGGTTTACCTCTTCCAAACTGGAGCTCAATTGTTAGTAGCCCACAAAGACCAAACAGTCCTCCTCATAGCAGTTTGTCATCCACTATTTATGCCATCCCTAAAACTACTAAAGTACCTCTAACCATGGCTGGAAATCCACCAGCTGCACCTGCTAGATACACACCTCTTGTTCTTCCTGCTATCTTACATGACCTCCCTAGTAAATATGCTGCTAGAATTAAAACCTAGGGAAGTGATGAAGACATTACAGCAGAGGATCATGTGGATCAATTTAATGATTTTATAGATAGGGAGGAGGTTGATCATGAAGATGTTAAGTTGAGGTTTTTTTCTCAGAGTTTTACTGGTGAGGTTAGGAAGTGGTATAAAGCTCTTACTCCTGGAAGTATTCATAATTGGAATGAATTTGAAGATGTTTTCTTAAGAAAATGGGGAAATATAACTAATCCAGTACAAGCCCTCACTGAGTATAATACTTTGAAGAGAGTTACTGATGAAACTGTCCAAAACTTTTCAAAAAGGTTTAATAAAGTGTTAGATTCTATTCATGCCCATTTGAAAGCACCAGAAGCTTTAGCTCAATGAGGTTTTCTGAAGCTTTTGACTATGAGTTTTCCATACTGTTGAGAAAATAGAATTCCCCTACACTTGCTGAAATGCAAAATGATGTAGTGAAGGTGGAGGTTAACTTTATAGCAGCTAAAAAGTCAAAAATGGGTAAGGCTAAGTTGAAAGAAGAAGAGAAACTTTCATCCTCTACCTCTCAGGATAAGCTGGATTCAATGATGAAAACAATGGAAAAGTTGATGGATAGGTTAGCCCTTGGGAATACCTCTGCTCCTCCTGCACAACATGAACCTCAATTTAGAAACCCTTAGTTCAGGAGACCTCAGAATCAACAAAGACCAAGGGAGAATAGAAATCAGTAGCCCGATCCTCCAGTGAGACCTCATTTTCAACAAAATTTGAATGATGAAGAAGATGACCCTGAAGTTCCTGAGGAGTCTATTCATTGTTTTGATGAAGAAATGTCAGGAATTTTCTTGACTAAAGAAGAGCATGATCAATCAGATCAAAACAATCATGAAGAGGAAACATCAGACTATCTAAAGGGGTATCAACATGTTATTTTTGAGATGCAGAAACAATATAATCTCAGAAATAGGAATGTGCCTATCATTGAAAATAAAACACAACCTAAGAAAGATACACCTAAGGTTGTTGATGGAAATAATGATACTCCTAAGGTCGTTGAAGGTAAGAAAGATGCACTGGTTGTTCCTCCTATCAAAGAAGCTGAAAAATCTGTTTCTATTTTCAATCTTGAGAATGAAATTTCTAAGATAAAAATATCAGTCCCTTTTGGTGAGATTCTCAAGGTAGATGAATATATAAGCAAGATTGTTAAAATGTTAAACTCACAACCAGGAGTTGATGATATCTTGAATGTATTATAAGATCATCCAACCATATATTTGGGTCCAAAACTAGAAGATGAACAGAATGAGGAAGTCCCTCCTTTTTATGAGCCTAGCATTCATGACACGGCATTGCATAATGCTATGTTGGATTCAGGGGCTTCTCACAATCTTATGCCCAAAGTAATCATGGAAAGAATGGGGTTAGAAATAACTAGACCATATAAAGATTTGTTTTCTTTCGATTCAAAAAGAGTTCAATGCATTGGTTTAATCAATGATGTTGTTGTTGGTCTGACGCAAGTTCCTGCTAAAACTGTAGTCATGGACATTGTAGTAGCAAACATTCCACCGAAGTTTGGTATGCTATTTTCAAGGTCATGGGCAACGAAAATTAAAGGTACAATGCAAATGGATCTTACTTATGCTACCATTCCTGTCTTTGGGGAGAAAAGGAGATTGTATTGAGAGACAAGGCTGGCCTACATGGTGAGTAGTAAAGACAAACCCCAAAAATTTCCAATTTATGCTCTTGATACTAAACTTGGGTCTGCTATTCTTTTCAGCAAATTGACTAATGAAGCGGAAGAGGAGAGGAAAGCAGAAAATCAGAGTTCTAAAATTCAGCAATCTGAAAATAATCAAATAGAAGGTCATCAAATCAGCGATAACGAGGAAGAAGGTTGGTGGTCATTGCATTTTGATGGATCAGCAGGCAAAGAAGGAGCAGGAGCGGGGATTTGGATTAGAAATCCAAATGATGAGAGTAAGTTCTTTTCCTATAAACTGAACTTTGATTGCACGAACAACATGGTTGAATATGAATCCTTGATTTTGGGTCTAGAAGTTTTGAAAAGAATGAATGCTCAAAACATTTTTGTTTTTGGAGATTCAGAATCAGTCATTAAACGGGTTGAGGGTGTTTATCAAAGAAAAGACACAAGGATGAGAGCATATAGGAATTTGGTTTTGGACATGTTAGAAAATTTTCAAGCCTATTCATTCATGGTCAAAACTAGAGAACAAAACTCCGTTGTTGATTCTCTTGCTGTCTCTGCAAGTCTTTTCATTATTCCTATGCACTCCACAGAAAAGTATGAGGTTGAGATCCGCCATAGGCCAGCTATCCCTGATAATATTACTCATTGGCAAGTTTTTGAGGATGATCAACAGGTAAAAAACTTTATTGAAATGAAAGAAGAGTTTGAAAATGTACAAGTAGATCAGCAAAACATGTTCGCTGAATCTAAAGGGAATTCTGAAGTTTTGCAACTAAAGAACAATTCCATACCAAAGGGACTCATACCTATAGAAAAACTTTTTGATCAGAATGATGTTTTTAAATCCCCTAAGATACAAGCTAATGATGAAGAAGTTGAGAATTGTAACCTTAGTACTATAGCTATGCCCAAAATGATTTAACTTTCAAAGTTTCTTTCAGCTGATATGAAGTGTAAGTATGTTTAAATGATGAAGAGATTCGTAGATGTCTTTGCTTGGAACTATGTTGATTTGAAAGAATATGATCCCACCATTATTCAGCATACTATTCCCATAAAAGAAAATGAAAAACCCTTCAAGCAGAAGTTAAGGAGGATCAGCCCACTTCTCATGCCATTGATTGAGAAGGAGGTCAAAAAGCTCTTCGATGTTAAAATCATTGTCCCAATCAGATTTTCAAATTGGCTTGCAAATTTGGTTCCGGTTAGGAAGAAGAGTGGAGAAATCAGAATATGCATTGACTTCAGAAATTTGAATAAAGTCTCCCTGAAGGATAATTATCCCATCCCAAAGATGGATCAAATTTTGCAAACTATTGTTGGTTCTCATAGAATGTCTATGCTTGATGGTTTTTCAGGTTATAATCAGATCCTTGTACATCCTGATGATCAAGAAAAAACAGCCTTTACTACACCATGGGGTACTTTCATGTATCAAGATGCCATTTGGTCTCATGAATGCAAGAGCTACCTTTCAGAGGGCAATGGACATTGCATTTTCTGAAGAGAAGGACATGATGGTGGTTGTGTATCTTGATGACATAACAGTCTTCTCAAGGAAAGAAGAAGATCACTTGAAACACTTGGAAATAATTCTACTGAAGTGTAGAAGGTTTGGCATCTCACTAAATCCCACCAAAAGTATTTTTGTTTTAACTTCAGGTAAATTACTTGGACATATCATTTCTAAAGATGGGAGTAAGATTGATCCAAATAGGGTCAATGCAATTCAGAAGGTGGATTTGCCAAGAAGTACGAAGGAGATTCAATCTTTCCTTGGAAAGGTTAATTTTGTAAGGCGATTTATTCCTAATTTTGCTGAGATTGTGAAGGACATAACAAGGATGCTGAAGAAGGGAGTTGATATTAAGTGGACAGCAGAAGCAAGAAACTCATTTGAGGAGATCAAAAGGGCACTCACACAAGCACCAGTATTGATCAGTCTAGATTTCTCAAAGGAATTTCTAGTTTTTACTTTTGCATCAGAGAATACTATTGTTGGAGTTTTGCTACAAAAAGGACAGCAAGGTATTGAGCAGCCGATTTCTTTCTTTAGTAGGACATTAGCCGATTCTGAGTTGAAGTATAATATCTTAGAAAAGCAGGCCTATGCCTTGGTGAATGCTATCAAAGATTTCAGAATTTATATTCTGCATTCTCATATTGTGGCATGTGTTCCTAATACTGTTGTGAAAGACATCCTCACGCAAGCTGACCCTGATGGTAAGAGGGGGAAATGGATTACCAAGTTGCTAGAATATGATATAGAGATTAAACCAACAAAATTGGTCAAAGGGCAAGGTCTGGCAAAGCTGATGGCGCAATCAAACTTTGACTGTCTTGATATAAATTGGATTGCAGAAATATCAGAAATTTCAGAGGATGAAGAGGAATTAGTTCCTATTGAAGAAAAATATATCACTACAGATTGGTACAAGGAGGTTGTTTTTGTCCTACAACACCATAAAACACCTATTGATTTAACAAAGTCCAAAGCAAGGTTTGTTAAGCTGAAATCTTTGAGATACTTTATATTTGACAGAAATCTGTTTTGGAAGGATACTGGCGGAATTTTGCTGAATTGTTTATTGGTAGAGGAGGCTGATAAAGTGATGGAGGAGTTCCACAAAGGAGATTGTGGAGGTCACCATTATTGGAAGGCGATAGTGAACAAGATTCTGAGAGCAGGGTATTATTGGCCTACAATGTTTAAGGATGTCTACAAGAGGGTTGTTGCCTACCATGAATGCCAGATTTTCGAAGGTAAGAAGAAGCTTTTCCCTTTACCTTTGAGCCTATCTATGTCGACGCGCCATTCCAGGAGTGGGGACTAGACTTTATTGGGGAGATTCATCCATAATCATCAGGTCAGCATCGCTGGATTCTTACAGCGACTGATTACTTTACTAAATGGATTGAAGCAATCCCAACTAGGCAAGCAAATGATTCTGTGATTAGTTATTTTTTAGAAAATAATATCTTGTCTAGGTTTGGTTGCCCCATGAAGATTATAACTAATAATGCACAGGCATTTAATTCTAAGAAACTAATCAATTTCTGTCATCAATATCATATTACTCTCGGACATTCTATTGCATACTATCCGCAAGGAAATGGCCTTGTTGAATCTTCTAACAAAAGCATTGTAAGGATCATTAAAAAGGTGTTGCAGGGGAATAAGAAGGCTTGGCATTTGAAGCTGAAGTATGCCTTATGGGCTGACAGGATATGCACAAAGAGGTCAATTGGAATTTCACCATATGAATTGGTATATGGCGCTAAGGCTATTTTTCCTACATCACTAGGGGTACCTGTCATGAAACTGATTCAAGGGCTAGAAGAGGAACCAAATGCAATCCAGAGGAGGATTAATCAACTGATAGCTTTGCAAGAGAAGAGGAATGAGGTTTATGACAACAATCAGCAATCTCAAAACATAATCAAGAGGACATTTGATAAGAAGATCAAGGAAGAAAGTTTTCAAATTCAAGATGAAGTGCTAAAATGGGACGCCATACTTGAAGAGAAATGAAAACATGGTAAGTTTGAGAAATTATGGAAAGGTCCTTTCAAGATAGCTGCTTTTCATGGAAAAAATACTTACATACTGTAGGAGATGGATGGAAAACCATATGCTGGAGGACTTGTCAATGGCAGGTTTTTGAAGCATTATTCTTCCTAAAATCTGATGGATTATTCATGTCATTGTACATATTTCATTTTATGAGTTTTTTCTGCTAATAATGACAAGCTAAATCAACAAGCTTGAGCCCGAGGTGAAGGCCATTAGAGCTTGAGGAGGAAGCTTGGTGATTTCAAAGTTTTTTCTATTTTAGTTAATAAAATGGATAGCAGCACTGGAACTACTAGTTCTTAGTGTACCACAGGGGCACACCATCCCAAGTGGAGCCACTGTTATCACAAAAAAAAAAATTCTCAAAACATTGTATGTCAACTCTGTATTTTATCATGGTCTCAAATAGGTCTGAAAGTCATATTAAATTTTGGTTAAGGGTAGGTCATAATTTTTATAGGTTTAAAGATCATCATTTGATTTCAAATAAAGTCCTTAGAGGTCCATTCCATGATCAAATATTTACATTTTTCATTTAGAGGTAATTCCATTAAGTTTCGGGCTAAATTTCTACAATTAGCCAAGAATCCTCCGTTTCGTAGCGTCGTTAGTTCAAAAAAGAGGTTTTGCGCTACGAAAGCGTTGCTACTTTCGTAGCACAAATTGCGAAAAATACACTGTGTGCACTACGAAAGCGCAGTTTCCTAACTGTCATGTCAAGTAAGCCAGAATTTGTCAGAAATCTGTTAAGAAATGATAGGACAAGGGTATGGTGAGTCAGTTAGAGGTCAGATTCAAAGTACTTACTCATCTCACAGCCATCATCATCATGATAGAGGCATCATTCAGTTGTAAGATGAGATTTCAAATTCGAAAATCTTGCCTAATTCAATCATTCCAGTTTTCATTTGCCTCCACACAACTATTTAAGCTTTGAAGCAGTAAAGTTAAGCCTGTGGTTGTTCTATACCAAGGCTATCTTCACTATAATCAAGAGAGGTTGTTTCTTTTTCTCAAGCGAGGTTGTTCTATGTTATCATGCGAGGTTGTTCATTCATAATTAAGCGAGGCTGTTTTACTGATTCCAAAGAAGCTAACAGGTTTTTTAAAAAGGAAGCAAGGCAGAGGAGAAGAAGGTCCACAGAGGGGGACATTGTCTAAGATATGAGTATGAGAATGTAAATACTATTGTTGAGGATCAAACAGTGATAGAGGCTTTTAGCAAAGCACGCTGTCTCAGATTTTGTGAAAAGCTACAGGGTTGCCACACTCAGGTGTCTAAAGAGTTTGCCTTACACTTCAGTGGAACAAATACCAAAATTGGGATGTTAAATGTGCCAGTCACACCTGAGATCATTGCTTCTGTGACAGAAATACCAACGGGGCAGGAGACTTGGTTTAAAGGTTTTAAGTTTGGCATGGAACCATGCAAGGAATTCATGAAACTTGAATATGCAAATATGGAACTGAATAATGCAATACCTAGGAGTTGCATCAAAGATACCTATGCCAAGCTATTGTTCAACATTCAAAGATACTTTACATGTGAAAGAAAGTACCATAAAGTTTATACTTATCATTTCAAGTTGTTGTTGCATTTCACAGGTAAGATATCATTAGACTTGCCCTTTTACTTACATAGGAGTCTTGCCAAAATGTCTGATAAAGTACAAGTCAAGTCTGATGGGTGTGAAACCTCTCTGTTTCACCATAGTTTGATAAAGTTATTAGTTTTGAATGAGCTTGAGAAAATAAGAAGGGATTGGTCTTCCATTTTGTTTATGAGTGGATTTGAAATGGAAACCCTAACCCTGGCTAGAAACCCTAAAACTAAAAAGACTCCTTCACCACCACCAGCAGAGTCTAGTCAGCCTGCGATTGCAAAAGAAAAGAGGTTTGTAAAGTTGAAACCAAGCAAACAAGTTGAGAAAAGAGTAGAGAAGACACAGGTGCTTGTTGCAAAAACTCCATCACTTGCAAAACAGAGGTTAGAAAGTGTCAAAGAGGCAAAACAAAAACAAGTGCCCAGTAAGCAGGGAATCCAGAGAAAGACAAGAAGTCAAGTAATAGCATCAAAGGGAAAAACAGTTGTTTCAGGTACAGAAGACAACCCAATTATGAAAGGAAACTTAGATGACATCCTTCATGCAATTGATATAGAAGAATCACCCATTGTGCAAGCTAATTTCATTGGAGTGGATGAACACAAACAGAAAAGAGTTAAATCAGCTAAAAAACTTGAATTTGAGGGTGAAAATGCAACCTTTATTTTCCAAGCAAGGAAACCTTTAACTAGGCATGCAAAGAAACTCCAAGAAGGCAGTAAAGAGGTCCAAGTAACTGTTGAAACAGCCAGAATCCCTAAAGAGGTGGTTGATCTCTCATCACCAATAACGAAGCATGCAGCCAGCAAGACAATGAAGGGAAAGGAACACATGATAGAGTGTCAATTGCTTGAGGAGAGATTGAAGCTAGCAAACCAAGAGATTGCAATGATGAGAAAAAGGGCCAGAAAGCACAACATCGAAAAAACAGAGTTCAAGAGGTTGAAGGCAGTATGGGAAGGCGAAACTGTTTCTAGGTCTGAGATTCCAAGTGCTGCAGAACAGTTTTTCACATGGACAGTACCAGCTATCAAATAAGCAAAATTTATCAGAGTGATCAATACTCACTTGAAAGCCAGTAATAGAAGGCTTAGAGGCCAAGTGGAAGATTTGGAGCTGCAATTGAAACTGTCTCAGGATGAACTGAAAAACTAAGGTGCAGAATGAAAAATTCAAAGGCAAAATCAAATGGGTAATGAAGAATAAACTTTATGAAATGGTGTTTTAGTTCATATGGTTGTTTGTCTTGATGAAACCAGTGAATTTCTGAAGTTTTGGAAAATTTTGGTTTGAGTTTTGAAGAAAATCCGAACAAAACTGTTCACTCAGTAGTTTCGTAGCGCAAATAGTGCAAAAAAGGTGAAATGTGCTATGAAACTGCTGTAGCAACGTTTTTCACCCTTGTCCATAAATTTTTGAAGGGCAGGCCTGTATATTTTTCCTAGAAAATTCTAAAGAGGGTGTGTTAAGTGAATATGCAGATAATCCCAAAGGAAGGAAATCAAATTTCGAAGGCAAATAAGTTAAAAGTCTATGCTACGAAACTGTACTGTTTTCGTAGCGCAGGTTTGTTTTTGCTATTTTGGGAAGTTTGATGATGATTTTGTACAGCTGGCACTTACGGATGATTTTGAACATATGTTTTTTCAATTCCTGACAGCAAATGGCTTCAAAGTCATGGGTTCATGGTGGTTAAGTGTCCCAAGAACACAAAGAATCCTAAGCCTAGAAAACAGGGGATATTTCCTAGTTTGCAGGAGATCAGCATTGAGGTCATAAAGTGCTGGAGCTTATCAGTTGGATTCGACCTTATGGGAATACAGTTGGCAAATAATGTAATCTAGCTTAGATAAGGTTGTTATGAGTAGAGTTAATGAGTTTGAGTCCTATTTGTAATAGGATTGTTCACTAGGTTTGCAGCTGTCATTTTGTAATAAATACTATGTCACATGGTTATGCAAGGTGTCACAAAGTAGGAATTTGATGTATCTAGATGAGGATAAGGTTATCCTATGTTGTAAATGATCTATAAAAGATGAAGTCGTCGAAATGCTTAGGGTTGGACATTTTTTAGCAAAAAGACTGTGGTTATTGTAAGTGATTGTTTTCAGCTTAATACAGAGTTTTCTACTTAGCCAACTCAAGATTCGTGAAGAGTTCTTGTATGTTCTTGTTCTGATAGCATCTTTTTAATATCCTATTGCAGTGGTGTTTGCTTATGTTACTCAGAATTCATCATTGATACTCTGACTTCTTTCATAGACAAACTGACTGTGTGTTTTACTGTTTCACATGTGTATTCCTTGACTTGAACTCTAATATGCCTTGACTTCCATGCTAGGTAGATTGTTTGGTTTTGTTGAAGCTTTTATGACTCCATAAGCCCTATGTACACTTGCTAATGTGATTTACAACCAGTTTATATCATTTATCTTCTTTTATCCCATATAGAGTTAGCCATCTACATATTTATCAAAAATCATAAACCCTTAGGAGAGCCCTCTCAGGTTGAGGAGGCTAAGCCTCAACCAAAAGACTGGTCTGAAATAGTTACATGAGATTAACTTGATTGGCAGCCTATCAGAGCTGATTTTGTAATAACAACTATGTTGCAAAAATAATCAATAAGCAGAGATTATTTAATAACATTTTACTAAAGGTTGTAATGTCTCAAGTGATTACAACCTAAATCTCCAAAAGCATGCACGATCACAAATAAAAAAAAATATTAACTGCTACCAGGCCATCAGCAGACAAATAATATGCACATGGATGTCATTTTGTGAACTTATTTTCTCTTTTTCCAGGTAATATCACCAATAATCCCCACAAGAACACTGCCCATCCCTATAATGATGAAAACGATTTGAATCTCTCACAATAATTTCACGCCCAACAATCTTAGAGATGTATTTGGTTGCAGTATGACAATCACCACAGACACGGAGATTTTTGAAGATTCGGAGAGGTGTACCGGGGAGGATATTAATAAGCCCAAAACTAATAGCTAACTTCTCACTGTGGCCACATAGAACTTGTTCCTTCTCCTCCTCTACCAGATCATGAAGCACAAAGTTTGTATTAGGCACATACCCTGCCTGCTTCATTTGGTCTGCCAAACTCTCTAGCATTCCATAAATTTTCTCTATTTGTGGATGTGATCTATTACCTACAGAAAAGGTATGCATTCTGTTCCTGAACTCAATCCAACTGCATCCTGGCATCTTCTTCATCCCCTTGTCTCTCATCATTTTTCTTACCTTTGCCACATCATCCCATCTGCAATGTACAGCATAAATGTTTGAAAGCAACACATAATTTCCAGCATTGTCAGGCTCTAACTCAAATAGGCGTTCTGCCATACGTTCTCCATACTCCACATTGCCTTGGATTCTACAAGCAGCAAGCATAGCCCCGCATACACTAGCTGTAGGTTGAAATGGCATCTTGTTAATAATGTTACATGCTTCATCAAGGCGCCCAGCACGTCCAAGAAGGTCAACCACACATGCATAATGTTCCACATGAGGTATGATGTTATATACTTGACTCATACAATCAAAGAATTTTAGTCCTTCACAGACCAAACCTGCATGGGTGCATGCAGATAAGAGACTGGTGAAGGTGATAGGGTCTGGCATTAAACCTGTCTGTTGCATTTGGTTAAACACTTCAAGGGATTCTTTCCCATGTCCATGTGATGCATGAGCTGCAATCATTGCATTCCAAGAGGCTATATTTTTTACTGGCATTCTATCAAATGCACAACAGGCATCATTTATATTTCCACATTTTGCATACATGTCTACTAGAGCACTTCCTGCAAATACATTTGAGCCAAAACCATTTCTGATTATGTAATTGTGGATCTCCTTGCCCTGTTGTAAAGCTGTTATGTGAGCACATGCAGGGAGAAGGCTTGCCATTGTGACTGAGTTAGGTTTCACCCCTTCCCTTTGCATTTCGCAAAAGAGTTTCAAGGCCTCATTGCCATAGCCATTCTGAGCATAACCTGCAATCATCACATTCCATGAAACCACATTTCTTTGGGACATTCTCTCAAACACGTAACGTGCCTCCTTTACATTGCCACACTTTGCGTACATATCTACAAGGGCACTCTCCACAAAAACGCTTGGTTCATATCCGCTCCTAATAAAGTACTGATGAATTTCCTTACCAAGATGCAGATGTGTCCAATTAGCACATGCAGGTAATACACTTGCAATGGTGACTAAATTGGGCTTCACACTTGACCGTAGCATTTCAAAAAGGAGTTTTAGGGCCATGTCACTACTCCCATATTGCACATAGCCAGATATCATAGTATTCCATGAGACCGCATTTCTTTCTGGCATTTTCATAAACAGGTGCCTTGCATCCTTGACACTTTCGCATTTAGCATACATGTCTAGAAGGGTACTTCCCACAAAGACATCTTTCTCAATCCCAGTTTTTATTATGAAACTGTGGATCTCTTTCCCCTTTTGGAGACTTTCTAACTGGGAACATGCTGGCAGAATACAACAAACAGTGACTGAGGTTGGTTGCACACCTGCAAGCTGCATTTGATGGAAGAGTTTCAAGGCCTCTTCGGCATACCCATTCTGGACAAATCCAGAGATCATTGAAGTCCAAGAGATCACATCCAGCTTCATACCTGCAATCTGCATTTGCTCAAATAATTTCAAAGCGTCATCACGATATCCACTTTTGGCATATCCTGCAATCATAGCATTCCAAGTGGCCACATTTCTTTGAGACATTTCGTTAAACAGTTGGCGTGCATCCTCTAGACAACCGCACTTAGCATACATATCTATAAGTGCATTCCCAACCAAAATATCTGATTCAAACCCACTTCTAATCGCGTAATCATGGATCTCCTTGCCATTTTTCAGAGCCAGTAACTGCCCACATGCTTTGAGTACACAAGGAAAAAGGAAATTGTCCGCTTGCATACCACCCCGTTCCATTCGTATGTAAAGGTTGAGGGCTTCTTCGGGTTGCCCGTGTCGAGCATACCCTCCGATCATTGCAGTCCATGACTGCAAATTTCGCATCCGCATTCTCTCAAAAACCAGACGTGCATTTACCAGGTTCCCGGTTTTCACATACTTGGTGACAATTTCAGTTTCTGAATCAAGGTTTTCTTCAATTTGAGTCAAAACCATATTGGCATTGAAGCCTAACAGAGCTTTTGGTTTCTGTATATTTTCTTGTAAATTCATCGTCACGGACTCTATTTGTCTCTCCATCGACAATGCTTTAATGGATACTGATCTAATGGAACGAGAAACATTGCTGCGTTCCAATTTTTTCTGTGATTTACCTCTGAAATCTCCATCATGAACAGCGAAAATTGTGGTGGGGTTAAACCTGTTCTTCTCATTAGCGACCCTAACAAAGAGGCGCATAAGTTGGTCACCTGGGAGGCTTGCATGAATGGATGGAAACAGCTTTGGTTTCTAATTTCCTGGTTCTCAATGAAAAAGATAAAATCATGCAATGGAAAATTGAACCATAACCAGTGGCAAAGAATATGAAACTTTAACCATAATCATTGCGAAGGTTGCTTAAGCAGGTTTGTTGGGTATGTAAAATACATCATGAAATATATACGTTTGATTTTGATATAGAGTTGGTTTTCGAGGAATTCTGAACCCCAGCGCTCTCTAATTTATTTATAGTGCACTCTCTCTGAAACCTGGTGGGTTATTATGCTTCTAGGTTAACGGAAAAAACAAAGGCATATTAGGAATTAGTTTATTGAAGGAATGACAGTAGTTTAACCAGGGGAAAAAAAGAGAAGAAAGAGCTTACGAATGGAGGGAGATTAAATTATTTTTTAAAAACGAAAAAATGAAGTAGGTATGATTAATATAATTTGGAATTGTATTATTATCAATGTAATAGGTATCGGTATTGTTTTTTATTTTAAATATTTGAAAAATATTATTTTTATTATATAATAAAATAAAAATATGATTTTTTAATTTAATCATTTTTATTTAATTTTAATTATAAAATTTCCTCATTCATATTTATTACGGTTGAAAATGGCAACAAATTTAATTTTTCTTTGAAAATGGCAACAAATTTAATTTTCTCTTCATTAAATTAGAATAAAATTGCAATTTCATTTTACATGGCAATTTGTACGAGTTAGTTAAGTTAGGATGACTTAGTTGGTTCACTTAATTCTAGTTGAGGGTCAAACTAGAGGCCTCTAGAGTATCTCCTACATTAAGCCCTCACTTTATTTTGAGTTGTAATTAATTAACTCAGTTTTTCTGAGTTAAAGTGAGTTAAACTAGTTCTAACTCATGGAGAACTTATAAGAGTTTAAACATTGGGGTGTCGCTTCATGTGTTCAACTAATTCACTCATAAATAGCTCATGCATGTCAATTCTGAAAAAGACCTAGTTGAGATTGGAGTTCAAGGGAAGTGTACTATCACTTGTATAATCATCCAAATTGTACAGGTGGTGCATGCAGTCAGAGGAAAGTCTTAGATGAATTGTGTATTTGTGGTTGGGAATTTCCCTTATTAATAGGGCTTAATTACCCAAGGAAATAGCGCAAGGAAATAGGGATCTTGGAGGGTAGAAAATTGGTTAAGTATTGAACCATGTTTGTCTAGGAATCAATGAGACAGATAGAGATAGTGCAAAAGTTTCTCAGCTTGGAGAAAAATATTGTAATCTTCTCATATTTTCTGACTTATGAAATATACAGATAACAGGGTTTTTGGCTGAGCATTTCCCTGGGAAATACTTGTGTGTTGTGTGATTGAAATTCTTTCTCTTTCATATTTTGCGATTTCAAGATTTTAATTGGTTTCTGCAATTGGTAAAGTAGATTCAAGTAGATTGTTTTAGCATATTACAATTATCAGTTGAATCTACGTAGATTTTCTACATGGTATCAGAGCAGGAATCACAATAGAAGAGAAGAATACGAGTTTGTCATGTGCAGGTGAATCAAATTTGCAGATCCACTCTTCAGGACCAGCAGCAAGATTAGGATTCCTTTCTCTGGATTGAAACTCGAATACGCCCTTGAGGGTAATTCGAATTACATAGCTTGGAGATACATGATGGAAGCAGTGTTGGAAGGCAACGGGCTAATGGAGTTCATAGACAGTGATATTCCTAGGCCTGTAGTAGCAAATGCTCAAGATCTGGCGGCATGGAAGAAGAACAGAGCAAAGGCAAGAAGGATTCTATTGGAAAGTGTTAGAGATCATATTGTCTTGAACCTCCATGGAAAGGCAACTCCATATGTAATGTCCCTTCCATGACTATTTTGGAATATGGTTTTTTTTTATGTTTTGAGGGCCAATTTTGGTGATGTCAGGGCCCATTTTATTTTTCATTAGAAGACTTAAGAGTTAGTGGTCAGTTAACTTTATGTTATGTTATTTGGTTGGTGATGAATAGGGACCACCCACACATGAAATACACACACCCTTAATAACTGGTTCAAAAAGCATGAGTGGGAACAACGTATGGAGGAAAAAGGCGAGAAGAAGGCTCAATGAAGGTTATAGAAGGAAGGAAGATCACTTCATCTGGCATCATTTGATTGTCAATTTTGATCTCAGTTGCTCGAGCTGCTTAGTCGGGTCACTCGCTATTTAGTACGAGTTTTTCGAGCGGAGAACTCACCCATTCTTTGGGGGACTTCAAGTGCCACCCTAGATTGGTTTTCCATTATCATTCGAGAGAGGTTCATTGTGATATCTTCAACATTTGCATTTAGTTTCTCAGCAGTGTGTATTTCAGGAGGACGCAGTAGTATTCCGGGGGTTGATTGACAGGAGAATATTTGGCTGAGAAAGGTTCATTAGCTTGTTAAGCTATAGGAGAACCTAGATTCATTAGTTTGTTGAGCTATAGGTGAACCTAGGTTCATTATCTTGTTAAGCTATAGGTGAATCTCAGAGGCTAAGATTGATAGTGTAACCCAGGAGCAGTGTGTCGGTCACTGGGCCAGTGCAGAGGAGGAAAAACTGGGCACATTTGTGGGAGAGTGTCTCAACCATTTGGGTCATTGTTTGCTGAGAGAGATAGGGAAAGTGCCGAAGGAGTTACTTGTTGAATTCTCAGAGGCTTGTTGAGTATTTCGCTGGTAGTTTTGTAGACATCGTATTCTACAGCGACTGGGGAGCATATGGCCTGTTGGATGTCATTTTTGGAAGGTCAAAACTAGGCCAAACCATTTATGGGTTTTTCTGAGTTTTTGAAAATGATATCAAAAATAATTTTGCAGAATTTTATGAGCACTGTAGATGGGGTTTTCAGCCATATCTTTGCGCAGACAATACATATTTGTTAGAGCTTTTGGAGGTTGATTTTGGAAGGTCAAAACCAGGCCAAACCATTTCTGGGTTTTTGAAAAGGACCTCAAATATAATTTTGCAGAATTTTCTAAGTACCGGAGGTGGGGTTTTTAATTATTCCTTTGCAGCAACTAGTGCTAAATTGTTGGGACAACGCAGAGCAACGCAGAGCCTTCACTAGGAAGTTTCTGGTTTATCATTGTCTTAACTAGGTTTTGCTTCGCTTGCCAAAAAGGTAAGCCTGGGTGCATTTCTTCTATATATTTGTACTATTTCCCATTTCTATAGTAAAATGGCTCAACTACTTCCATGAATTTGATTGTTCTAGGTATTTACTATATTGTTTAAAATTTCCATGGTGTGAATTTATGATTTTCTGCAATAACATTGTTTTTCCTATTTTGGAACATTATAGTGGTAACAGAGCCATAACCTTGGCTCAGCCTGTGGGAAAGGTTAAAATTAAACAACATGGCAGTAACCTTGGATGAGGTGATCAAGATGTAACAAATGATGATTGATGTGGGAAAGCATTAATTGATTCATACAACAATTGGGAATCAAGGCCATTCTCAATCCACTATACCCAAAATTGTGGATAATGCATCAAGATGACAATATACAATTGCAACTTATGTGAAGTTATTGGCAGCAAATTGGAGAGCATATCAATCATTGGGACATGACATTCAACCGTCCCTCTCTTTTTGGGAGTTTTGTGAACTAAGAAATATGCACAAATCAGTGGTAATTCCGTATGGAATTATGCAGGGATGATGTGGAGGATTGAGGAAGAAGATGAAAGAGTAGTTGAAGGAGCCATGATCGGTAAGGAGACAGTTGAGCATACACCCGTTGATGAGATGCCATCCATTTTTTAGGCATCCATTGATGAGGTATTTGAGGTTGTTACCAAGTTCTCGGGTGATAGCAGTGCACAACAGGTGATGAGGTGTCGAGAGACATCACCACCCTTGATGAGGAGCTGATAGGTATAGAGGCACCAAGATGCACGCCAAAGTTGCAGGATGACAGTCACCTACAACAACATGGAGAGCACATAGAGGGGCGTGAGCTAGTCATGGAGGAGCAGGAGGACAAGTAGTCTTCTTTGGGGCAAACCACTAACTTAGAGCAGATAGATGCAAAGACCACCAACATAGTTGCAGTACTTCTAGATAGTAGCTCTCTCTGGCTTGCAACATTGCGAGACTACCTTGGCACCATGGAGAGGGAGATGCAGAGACCCCTTGAACAAATTTTATGTGTTGACCAGGATGGTGAGTTGAGGCGACATGAGCTGCGTAGAGTGTAACACTCGCATGATGGAGGGCTTGTTCTATGTGTTGGAGTTTGTGCATTCGATCCCTCTTTTGGAGTTGGATGGTGAGAGATTCTGAGTTGGTACCTGGTGGGGTGGGCTAGAATCATGGAGATGGTGGTAATCTAGAGTGAAGCTCAGTGGGAGCTCTCAAACATCAAGGATGCTTGAGGCCCAAGTTGGCATTAGGATCGAGGTGGGGCTTCCTATCCAATATCAGACATAAAAGATGGCTATGGCATTGATGAGGTAGTCAACCCAATGCCTAAGTGCATGCATTCCTTAGGGAAGTTCCATTCGGCACTAGTGGCCAGGTGGTTTGTGAGAAGAATCCATTGGTTGTTTTGGCATATTGGTTGCACATGGGGGCACAGGATGATTAGCATTCTCTAGCAAGAGATGGTTGGAGGAGGTGGCATGGGTAGGCCACCAGACTGGATATTGTATGGAGACGATGCTCTCTGGAATTGAGGTTTAGGACTCAGGGGTCACATAGGATTGACACAACAGAGATATCCACTTTAGCAGGAGTGGAGTTAGGGTGCTTAGGTGTACCAGGATGGATGAGGGGACATGACGCGTGTCATGGTGGGGTTTGTTAGTGTCTCCCAGTCCTACCAGTCACCAATGATCAAATATTATCTTACAAGGTTTTCTTAGGGTCTTAAGTAAAATTTGTATGGTTTCAGTAGGTCTTCAAATAAAAATTTGGTCACTAGCTAGTGTGTCTAGGTGTGTTACTACTCCTTCTAGTCCATGTTTTGGTCTTTCCATCATTCATTTTAATGAGTCACCACTAAAATGTATCCATCATCATCTCAGTCACATCACCCTATTCATCATTCAACTTATTTCATGAAGTGTCACCATTAGGTCTTATGGTCAAAATCATTAAAAATAAGTCATTTCACCAATAAATCTAGTTTTGAAGGAGTAGTAATATTGAAATGTGTAATTTCATTTCAATCATGATGTAATATGTTGCTTAAGGTTTTAGAGCTACAATTTGAAATCAAAAATGGAAAAAGACTTGGTGGGGCCACTTTACCACCAAAGGAGAAAATTTATTTCCAAAGCTACAAAAGACTAAATGAACATCTCATTTTCTCATTTCATATTCAAGAAACCTCTCTCCAGCAAGAAAACTCACTCTCACCCTCAGAGCAGCCATTTTTTCCTCGGGAAGTGCCATTTCTCCTCTGCGTTGCGCAAGTGCTGCGCACGCACTACACTTTGCTAAAGCGCTACATTTTCTTCTTTGGGAGGCCAAATCTTCATTTCATAGGGATTCTTCATTAGCAAACAGGTCCAACGTATCAGTGACATATAAGTGGGCATCCAAATCACCTCTTGTGTCTTCATTTCATGATTGGAAAGTGTAATATTCCCAAATTTTCACATGATATTTGGAATATTAGAGTTCTTAACAAACTTAATTAATTAAGTAAATAAAAGGATGGAGGGACTCACAAACCTCAAAGATGAATAAAATCCACTTTTAATGTGTGTATGTGGATATTCTAGATCTAGATCTAAAATCATGGAGTAATGGAGCAACTTCATTAATGGAGATCATGTCTCATTTATGAGATAGATTATGGAGGATGAAACAGTAAAATAAGATCATGGATCTTAAACATGTAAAATCATGAGGATCTTTGATAAGGTCAACTGAGTTCATAGTGCATTCAAAGAATATCATAGAGCACTTATGATAAGTTAGTGGAGGAAGTGATGCATTTAATGCACACATGATAGAGAGGGTGATCACCCCATGTGAACATGATGGAGGACATGGAGAAAAAATGTAGTCAACCATGGAGACTTATGTACACATGTACAATGAATTTTTGGAGTGGGCCTAGTGTTGATCAGCGGTTGTCATTGATGTCAACCCAAGCAGCACCAGGGGCTACCCCAATATTGCATGGGAATTTTGACCTACCAAATTAATATATTCCGGGTCAAGAATGCTTTTGATGGTTTCTACTTGTCGAGATGTTTTCGTTGATATATGGCATGCCACATAATTCTTCACTGTTTGAGAGATATTCATGTTTGAAGTTTGTACCCCCAGTTAGTGGGCTAAAACCCCATGGGATTGTGGCATGGGTAATTGAAAAGTCATAATTAATATTTTTTAAGCTCCCAAAATCCCTCCCACGTTCACTTGTTGAAGCCCTTCTCAACCTAAGCATTTATATAAATTGTGATCCTCATATCCTCCTCATGCAAGGGATTTTGCCATCTGAAACAGGTCATTGTGGCATTTTCGCTCTAAATTTTTTTCTACGAAGGTTCAGAAGCTGAAATTTTATGAGGTGAAGCCGAAATACTAAGGAAGCTTCTGTAAAAATTTCATATTAGGGTGCGAAATATTTTTGAAGATATGATCTGTGGAAGTCAGTGTTTTTGCAGGCTCCTGAAATTCATCTCAAAGAAGTGACCTTGGGAAAATCATCATAACTCTCTCTCTGAGTATCAGATTGGAATTCTGTAATATGTGGTAGATAGTGCATGGACTGCAGTTTTTTCTCTATCAATTTTAGAGCCGAATGAATAAACAGTGACACGTGGCATGTCGTACAAGTTCGATCTACTGAAATAGTCCATAATGAGGGCATTGTGAGAGATTGGGCATAACTCTCTCTTGAAGAATCCAAATTGGGTCAGACCTATGGCATTGGAAAGAAGACCCAAAGGACTACTACAGGACCAAAAATCACATATTGGGGATCTGAAATAACAGAGATACACCAGATTCAATATCGAGCTCCTAGAAGGCAAGAAAAAGCTAGATCATGTGTTGTCAAGGGCTGCAAAGGACCAGACTTTCTAGGGCAGCAAAGAAAATCAAGGTGTAGAAGAGGGTAGCATGACAAGAGTAGCAACCAAGGTGTAGAATAGCAGCAAGAAGTTTGTCACATGAAGTCTTCAAGTGGGAAGCACTGCATATAGTCACTGTAAAGGTATCATTGTACTAAGTCATTGTAAATACATTATTGTAAAAATTGTTCTAATGTCTATCTGCCAAGAGTTGAAGAGGCAGTGTCGGGAGGTCTAGGATCATCATTAGGTGGTTGTGTCATAGTTGGGGTTATGGTCTAGTGTGTCTTCTTCTTCTACATCATTCTATATCATTGTAAAGTGGACCATTTTCCCTGGTACAAGAGTCCATTCTTCTTTTATTCTTCTATAGGGTGGTAGGGTAGTGCTAGGGTGAGTTGTAGCTCAATGGGTGTTGGGGCATCCGCTCAGTTGACTATTGAATTATCTTAGGCATTGGAGCATCCATCCAGTGGCAGCTGGAGAAGAATTCTTTTCTAGATTCTAGGAAGTTGGAGCTTTATTTTCAATTGGAGTTGAATATTAAAGAATTATTAGAAAAGCATTAGGTGGTTTTTGTCCTGGACTGGGTTTCCACCTTTAAAACTGTGTGCATTTTTGTTCCTTTTGTTTACTACTATCATTGTACAAAAAACTGATAATAATTGAATATTAACTAATGCTCTAATTGAAAGGAATACTGATTCACCCCCCCCTCTTAGTATTTCCAACACCTAGGCTATGGAAGGCTCATATCTATATAACGAAGGTGAAGGCACAATAGAAGGCATGATTTGGATTATTCATTTCTTGATATGTTTAGATCTATATTTGTCATAGGACATTTCTATGAATTCTTGAGCTGTTTAGATAAGATTGCAGTATTTTTTAGCACAAGGTGTTCCCGAGCAGGAATCCCACCTCTATCATTGAGTAGCTCTTGAAAGAGGATTGTACTACATTACTTATTAGGCATTGGTGCCATCTTCAGGAGGTTGTTTCTAGCATTTAGCTTGGAAACTGGTGGAGGATTCATCCTACTAATTGTTCTTCACATTCAGTCTTCCAGGAGAAGTAGATCTATATCCGGCATTCAGGCCATTGGGTTTTACCTCCATGTAGCAGCAGTCCCCTCAAGGATTGTGCAGTCCAGTCATGTAGATCTATTGGAGGAGGGAAGTTTCCAGTATTTCAGCTAGAAATCCTGTGAGGGGTCATATCCTCACATTGGATCTATTGTTTCCATCATTCAGGAGCTGATTTGACATATCTAGCAGCAGGCTATTGAGCCTCCCTCTCTGAAAATGCAGTTTTCTGGAGCTGTTGTTCATCCATCATCTATTTTCAGTGGAGGAGATTGGAGGAGATAGATACTGAGATTTTAGCTCAAGGATCTAGTGGAGGGGTCAACCCTTCTTACATAGATCTGATTGTGCATCATTACAACCATCATATCATCAGATCTAGCTTCAGATCTGCATACCCAGCAGTATATATGTGAAGCCCTAAGAGGGTGGTTTTCTTAGATTGACAGATCTGAGAAACCCTTTTTGGGTTATCTTGGGTATCCATCATAGAGCCCAGATCTCTGATTTCAACATCATCGGAGCTCCCATTCTGCCTAGATCCGACTTTCTATCTTTCAAGCAGTTATAGTCCCAATAGTTGCAGCAGGGATAGTGCAATTTACCTTCCAATTGTTTAGCAGTTACGCAGTCCATCTTGTGGGATCATTGCAGGGTCATTCAAGGCCATCCCTTTGGCTTGAATGTCTCATATTTTGAGCACTGTTGTACTTGATTTTTCACCTCTTATATCTTAAAATGGCTCAGCTATTTCTGTGCATTCTGATGTGTATTTAGATTTATTATTTACTTTGCTGCATTTCTTATATTGTGTTTCAGTATTATGGCATTCTCCATTTTGGGATATTACAGTGGTATCAGAGCATGATCTTTGGCTCAGCTTGTGGACACTTCATCTTTTGCATTGAAAGAAGAAGCAGATAGATGAGATCTATCATCAAGGAGGATTGTAGTTTTGCCACTCCTCTCTTTAGATCCATGCAATATCTCTCCAAAAAGGTCAATCAAATGAAGAGGGAAAGGCAAAAGGAGGATCCAAGAAGAAGATTTGATGAGGAAGGTCCAAGCACTTCCTATCAGCAACAAGGAAGACTGGAGAATCATAGATCTCCTCATAGATCTACGATGCCCACTTTCTTTGAAGAGGGTGAAATGTGTAGAAATGAAGAAAGAAGAAAACTTGAGACTCATGAGACTCTCAGTCTGTATCTTGAAGAGTGTTGGGCATCGAATCTGGCTATCTCTTTGCCCATTTTTTCCATCCTTTCTGACCCTTTTTGTTTAATTACCTACATTTTCCATGTTAAATTCATGAGGTAAATACCCCTGACTTGTCCAATTGGAATATTTTAATTAATGAAGTAAATTCACGGAGTTTTACCTAATTGCAACACTAAGATCTATGTTTGAATGCATATTGGAAAACAGGAACCCTTGCTCTAGCAGTTTGCAACAGAATTGGTAACGACTAGCTAAAGTGGGATCGCGCAGCTGGAATCACGATTCCCTGGGCCTATTCTCGGCCCTTGCTTTATCTAGAACATCTGTTGTTCATGCTATTCCAACCAAAGTCCATTTCTGAACGTGCAGTTATCATGTTTTAGGGAAATTTGTTATTCCCTTGTACTGTGTATAAAATGGACATTGTTCCTGTAATTGGGGGTTCCCGAAAAGAGATTGTAATCACATTTTACAGATCAATAAAATATAGTTGTTTTTTCTATTCTAAAGTGTTTCGTGAGCAACGCAACCCTGATCAGAGAGCTGGGCCCGCTCTTCTGATCAGGTGTTGTGTTTGTGTATATGTGTGGATTATTTCTTGTTATAGTTGTTGCTATTATTTCTTACTGTTAAAGATTGTTTTGAATGTCTAGCATTTGATTTTACTTCACGGCAATGTTTTGAATTTTAACCATAAACCCTTGGTTGAACGGACTGTGTGTTTGTTCCTGCATATACCTTGCGCGTTTCCTTGAAAGGATATGCTCCCGGATTGATAAAATTAATGTCGGATTAGGGTGGATAAATCATCCCTACCTGAACACCAACATTTTGGCGTCGTTGCCGGGGAGGCTAACAAGGTGCAAACAACGATTTGAACCAACTAGGGGTTCAATCTCTCATCCTGGGGAGAGAACGAGTTTCCTCACTCTGCTTCAGGTCCTGAGCGTAGGGTTTGATTTTGGTTTGTTTATTCCTGTTTTTGTTTTGAGTTTTGGGCCATCTTCTTGTTCTGGGGAGGGAGGAGTCTTTTTGACACCCTGCTTCAGATCTAGGAGTATTAGGTCTTTTTGTGGGTTGCGTGGTTTTGGTTCTTGTCCCAGTGAGGGAGGAGTTTTTGACGCCCTGCTGTGGGCCTGAAACCCTAGCTTTTTGTGTCACTGTCTTTCTCTTTTGAATTATTTTATCTTGAGGAAGGGATGGTCTTTTGACACCTTACTCCAGGATTGAAGCATTGTAGGTTCATACACAGACCCTCCATTACACCAATTTTTGTATGAAAAAAGAACCAAATAAGAGGGGTGGTGTGAGAGCCCCAAAGAGGGGAAGACCAGATTTGGGGAGAAAAACTTACATTCAGCAGATCATAGAAAAGGCAGAGTCCAAAGCATCTTCCTGCGTAGCTGCAAGGCCAGGGGCTAGGAGAGTGAAGTTCGAGGGATAGTTAGTGGATCAGCCTGTGCAGGCCATGGTATCCCTAGGTGATTTGGTACAACAGGGTCCTCCAGCAGTAGAAGAGACAATTAATAGTGGACCAGATCGAGAGGACCTTGTGTTGGTACTAGTAGAGGAAGAAATTGCAAGTAGAACATCGTTGGAGTCGGACTGCTTTAATAAAGGAAAGGAAGTCGTAGTCGAGGGATTGAATTATCAGGATACATGAAAAAGAAACGAGGAGGTATTTGTATCGCCAAGAGACCAGGGAAGCGCCACTAAGGTAACTCGCGTTCCAGTAGTCAGGAGTCCTCAACTATCCTCTACAGAGCCTGTTGAAATCCCCAGTGATTATTGGAAGATATTTATGGCTCCCACAACTTCCACTATCGAATTTCCCATTGGGAATTCGGGAGCTGGCGCGCCTACAAAGCCTATCCCATTAGCATCATTACCAAAATTTCATGGGCTTATTGCAAAGGATCCCGACACATTTCTATTTGAGTTTGAAATAGTGTGCCGAGGCTACGATTACACGACAAATGCCCAGAAGTTAAATATTTTCCCTTCTACACTAAAAGGGACAGCTTTGCGATGGTTTATGGGTCTTGGGGGAAAATCCATTTCCACATGGGATGATATGCAAAAATATTTTCTGGAAAAATATTAGGATTACTGCAAATCCCGGAATGTCAAGGAGGAGCTTTTCAAGTTCACACAAAAAGAAGACGAAAGTCTGGAAGATTGTGTGGAGAGGTTTAAATACCTCTTATAGAGGTCAAGTCATTCCAATTTGGATAAGGAAATCTTGAAGTTTATTCTCCTTCGATCCTTTTGAGAGGACTCAATGGAATTATTGAATATCGTGGGAAAGGGAGACATTTCTAAGGAGACCTTTGAAGGTATTTGCGACTTGTGTGTCCAGTGCTCGAGGGGCTTGCAAGAAACACATCAGGGATCCGTTCAGTAAAAGGATCTGGCGGGGGTGTCACGAAAGCAGAAGTTGGGAACCTGCTAGAAAACTTAAAGATGGATATTCTCAGTACCCTGTCAACACAAATGGTTACTTTGAAAGTAAAGAAGAAGCAGCTGGAATTGGATAGGACCATGGCAATATTCTGCCCGAAGTGCAAGAAGAATAATCTGGAAAGGGAATGCCCATTAAGGTCCGTAGAAAAATGTGACGTCTATGAGCTGAATCATGTGACAAGCTCATGCCCTTCCTTGCTGGGCCTGAAAGTGGTATTTCAAGGAGCAGGGGAGGACACGGAGAAACTGTACCTCATGGGCGCCAGGAAGCCATGGCAACTTAGACCACCGATGGGGAATCAATGTTTGCACCCAGATCCATCTCAGTATTTCAATAGTTATAACATGAATCCTCAAACTATGCCTTGTCCCCCTATGTGGCCACAATACCAGTACCCACTGTGGTAGTAATGGAACCCTCAGGCCTGTATGAGCTCACCATGGGCCCCAACTTAGCGAGGACCCTCTTTAGGGCAGTTTCCTCAGCATATGCCATAGAAGCAACTCCAATTACCTTTCAATGTGCCTCCTGGTAATCAACCTGTTCATCCTCAGCTTCCAATGCAGCCTAACCCTAACCCCAATAATAAAGGAGCTCATCAAGTTGATGTTCTTAACCTACCTTCGTATAGTATCTCTACTGCAGAAATGTATGAAATGAATTTGGAATCAGGTTGAATAGTTGATACCCAACCCCCTCCAGTTATTATTGAACAACTTGATAATGAAGACAGAGAGGCATAGCCAGCCAATAGAGAACCAAAACAAACTGTTAAAAGCCATATGCCTCCTGTAAAACAACCTCAATCTGAACCACCTTACCTAGAGAGACTGATTATGAGTAAACCAAGGGCACAAGTTGAATTTGACTTATTAGGAGAATTGCAGAATTTATTTGTTAAAATCCCCTTGCTACAAGATATGAAGGATGTGCCAATTTATGCAAAGACCCTTAGGGAATATTGTTCAAAGAAACTTGCAAAGAACACTAAGGATCCCCTCACTATACATGTTATGGGAAAATTATCGGACATCATGATGGGAAAATCAATACCAATGAAATATGGAGATCCAGGGAACCCAGTTTTGACAGTATAGATTAATGGAGTGGAGATTCCAAATGTGCTGGTAGACCTGGGCACTGCCATCAATGTCATCACTACTGAAACCATGCATGCATTAGGCCTTCAAAATTTGAAGCATACACCCACAGTGTTGGAGTTGGCAGATAGATCCACAGTCAAGCCTGTGGGGAAGTTGGAGGACGTGACAATTTCAGTAGATGCATGGCATTACCCTATCGATTTCCTAGTATTGCATACATAATATTCAGTAGGTGGTCACCCTTTGATTCTGGGTAGGCCATGGCTAGCTACCGCAGACGCTTATATTGGATGCCGATCAGGAAATATGGTCATTTCTAATGGCCATCACACCAAGAATTTGGTGCTATACCCACCGGCAGAATCAGATGCAGGCTGTATCTATGGTGGACGTCGAAGAAGAGGAAGAACTAAGACCGGTCCTTACTATCGGGCAGGCCCTTCAGTTAAAGATGGAATCAGAAGATGATGTGATCAGTTCCTTCATGAATGATCCTTGTTCCGTTTTAGAGTTAAACCAGCAGGTCTTAGAATCCACCCTAAGCTGTAAAACTTAGGATGATATTGCAACAATAGAAGAATTGGAAGAAGATGTTGAAGCACCTCATGAAAGTGTCCAAGTGGAGATAGAACTAGGGAAAACTCTGAATATCAATCCAAAATCCCAGAGGAAGCAGTTGATAGATGTTCTTCAAAAGTATAAGGAAGATTTCGCCTGGGATTATTTTGACATGAAGGGGATCCCTGATAACCTATGCAACCATCACATATACATCAAAGAAGACTGTCATCCTATAAGACAGCCTCAAAGAAGGATGAATCCGGCATTGAAGAACATTGTGAAAGAAGAGCTTCAGAAACTACTGGATGCGGGTTTTATTTACCCTATCTCAGACAACCAATGGGTCTCACCATTGGTAATGGTCCCTAAGAAGAATGGTAAATGGAAAATCTGCGTGGATTACCAGGAGTTAAATAAGGCAACGCAGAAGGATCATTTTCCTCTACCATTTATCGATCAAGTCTTAGACACATTGGCTGGTAAGAAATTTTTCTCATTTCTGAATGGGTTTAGTGGATATAATCAAATCCAGATTGCTCCTTAGGATTGGGACAAGACCACATTCACATGTCCCTGGGGAACATTTGCATA
Organism: Pinus albicaulis; assembly: GCA_034641835.2. Taxonomy (NCBI): domain Eukaryota; kingdom Viridiplantae; phylum Streptophyta; class Pinopsida; order Pinales; family Pinaceae; genus Pinus; species Pinus albicaulis. The sequence continues at coordinate 369,961,569 of CM076571.1, read as the reverse complement.
CCGGGTCCTTCCTTTCGGCCTATGTAATGCCCCTACGACATTCTAGAGGGAAATTTTGGGAATCTTCTCTGGTTTGATAGATGAGGGTGTTGAAATTTATATGGATGAATTCACTCCATATGGGGATTCATTCTTAGAGGGGCTAAATTTTTTATAAAAAGTTCTTGAAAGATGTAAACAAGCGTGTGTTTCCCTGAGTACAGTAAAATGTCACATGATGATGGAAAAAGGAATTGTTCTAGGACATTTGCTCTCGACTGAAGGAATCAGAATGGACCCAGCAAAGATAAAGGTAATTTTGCACTTTCCAACACCTAAAACACCCACATAGGTATGTAGTTTTATTGTCTGTGCTGGTTATTATAGGCGTTTCATAGAAAATTTTGCAAAATTTGTACACCCATTATTTCAATTATTGACAAAAGATTCAGAATTTGTGTGGTCAGATGACTGTGATGCAGCCTTCACGAGAATTAAAGAATTAATCTGTAGTGCTCTGATTCTTAGAGGACCAGACTGGGCGTTACCTTTCCACATTCACACAGATGCTTCTCAAACAGCAATTGGTGCAGTACTGGGACAGCAGGAAGATAAAATACCTTATGCAGTCTACTATGTTAGTAAAAATTTGGCTCCTGCTGAATTGAACTACACAGTGACCAAAAAAGAGTTCCTTGTTGTTTTTTACGCCATCAATAAGTTCCGCCATTATATTACCAAGTATTCTACTTTTGTGCATACTGATCATGCAACCATCAGGTATTTTATGAACAAACCTGTTACCCCTGGTCGTCTTACAAGGTGGTTGTTACTACTACAGGAATTTGATATTACTATAGTAGATAAATCAGGGAAGGATAATGTGGTTGCAGATTTCTTATCTAGATTAGAACATGATGGTAAGAATACACCAGTTGAAGATAATTTTCCAGATGAGCATCTTTTTGCAGTGTCTACTAACACTCCGTGGTATGCAGATATTGCTAATTATCTTGCTACAGGTGAGGTGCCTCGTCATTTGTCCTATAAGGAGCAAAGGAAGATCATTCACAGGAGCGCCCGATATTCATGGATGGCAGGATATCTCTTCCATACAGGGATTGACCAACAGATTCGGCGTTGTGTGGCAGGAAATGGCATTTATGAGATTTTAAAGGCTGCACATGATGGACCCTGTGGAGGACATTTTGCAGACAAACGGACAGGTCATAAGGTGCTGCAGATGGGATACTATTGGCCTTCCATCTTTTGTGATGCTCGGGATTATATTCAAAGGTGTGATAGCTATCAGAGGATGGGACAACCTGGGAAAGCAGATGAAATGCCTCTTCAACCCCATATATTCCTTGAACCTTTTGAGAAATGGGCCATTGATTTTGTTGGGCCCTTTAACCCACCTTCTCATCAGAAAGCCTACATCCTAGTTTGTACTAATTATGTAACCAAATGGGTGGAGGCTAGGGCAGTCACAAGAGAAACAGAGCAAGTAGTGTCAGACTTCCCTTTTGAAGAAATCTTTGCTCGGTATGGGACTCCAAGAGAAATTGTATCAAACGGAGGAACACAGTTCACATCCCATATGATAGAGAAATTGATGCAGAAATACGGGGTCAAACACAGAGTAACAACCCCCTATCATCCATAGGCGAATGGGAAAGTAGAGAGTACAAACAAGGTATTGGAAAATATCTTGACAAAGACAGTAGCAATTCATTGCCGGGATTGGGCACAGAAACTTCCAGAAGCTCTATGGGCCTATAGAAAAACATGGCGGAATACAACGGGGTTTTCTCCATTTGAAATAGTTTATGGGAAATTCCCCTGTTTCCGGTATAATTTGAAATAAACACACTCAGGACAGCTCTGGAAGTAGTATTAGATCTATCAGAAGCACAAAAACACCGACTAGAAAAGCTAAATGAGTTAGATGAGATTCGATCAGCAGCTGTACAGAGAACTACTGCTATTCAACAACAGAGAATGAAATGGCATGACAAATTTATCAAAACTAAGGTGTTTCATGAAGGGGATTGGACGTTACTGTATGACTCCAAATTTAAGGATTTCAAAGGAAAAATACGCACTCGCTGGATGGGACCATATCAAGTGTATGTAGTGTTCGACAATGGAACAGTTAGATTAATTACAATTGATGAGAATCAGACCACATTTGTGGTGAATGGACACCGTCTAAAATTATATCATCGTCCAGCCTCTAAAGGTGCATTTTTTAAAACCCTTTCAGATGTTGAAGATTGCAACAAGAAACATTGAAGGAGGCATCCTGAAACATCATTCCTGATCCTAGTTGGAAAGTGATCACCTAAACTAGGTGGGGTCCACACAGGTGATTTTTGTTGCAAAGTCTATTTTTAGACTATGTCTATTTTTAGACATGTCGATCATATTCTATGAGTTGTGGGATGCTATTTGTGGATGGTTGGTCAAGTTGGAAAAATAGATGGATTTCTATTTTTAGACATATTGGGCGAAATCTATTTTTAGATTGTCGGTCTAAAAATAGATATGTCGAATATTATTAGCTCTTAATAATATTTGGACTATAAACATTATCTTATTCTCTTGGAGCACTTTAGTTAAGTGCACATATGTGGCACAGGAGCTGACAGAAGGAATTACGCTATTCCTGAGGGTTAAGTGGAGCTATTGCATGGATACTTTAGTTAGAACTCATGTGAGAGAGTTTGGTGGAGTTGATTGAGGAAGTTAATGGAGTTGTGTTCAGTTTAACTAATCTAAACATAGTTGAGCTAGTTGTATCTAGTCTAACTGATTGATACACTAGTGAGAGGTGTGAATTAACTATTAATTAATTCACTAATTATAAAATCATTAATCAACTAAAGAATACATCAGTTAACTTCAGTGCATGGACAGTTTCAGTGGAGACCAATGGAGAGATAGGTGAAAGAGAAGTGTGACTATTAGTTGTGACTATAGCGATGCACGGTTTGCATCCAACACTCAGTAGAGATGCTTTTAAATATGATGCAGGGGCATTAGACACTAGCCAACAATGTAGGAGTTTTGTCCACATGTTGTGGCTAGGAGGGTTTGAAAATAGTCGAGTTGTTACAGCTAGGTGTCAATACCTTAGCTGATTGTATTATTAGATCAGTTAGAGTCGTAGAAGTCGAACAGCTCAGTTAGTCTAGCTGTCATATTCCAGTTAGTTGAATTATTTTAATTAGGTTGTTGATTTCCTAAAATGGTCTTCTCAGAGGAACCGAAGAGTTAGATGTTATTGTATAAAATTGTAATCCCTCGGATGTAAGAGGAGAGGAAGAGAAGAGAGGAGTTTTCTGCAATAAAACTCCGTGTACTGAGAAATTGATTCCGGTTGAATAAAATTCAAGTCCTGTTGATTTCCAAACTGCCTATATTTATAATTGTGAAGAATTGTTTAACTGTGAGGCGATTGTGTAATGGTAATTCCATTCTCTGTCCTTGAATTCCTGTAATTTGTTGGATAACCCTGTGAATTCACCATAACCGCAGGCGAGGCCTATGTAGAGAACCCTGGTTGTGGAATTCTGTTTTATGGTAATAGAAGCCCGCGTAACAAAGAAACTTACGTTTGTTCGTAGTCAATTGGAATTCCTAACCGGGTCAGAACCTTAGTTAACAAACGAAGGATAAACGAAGAAGAACGCAAACCCAACGCGGAACCTTGGTTAGTCACTGTACCAAACCACAAGCGGATTTGCAAAGGTGGATTGCCCATATCGCATCGCTTGTTGGAACACCTAATCCTCTATGGGTAGGTGTGGAATGCGAAAAGTCACAATGGAGTCCAAGTGACCTTGGAATATGAAACCAAGAGTCACACCATTGTACTATAAATCTACATCTTTGTATAATGGAAAATAAGAAAGCCTCACGCTTATCTTTCATTGTGTGTTGAGTCTCCTGTGTGTGGTTGTTCATCTTTCTCATACACCATGTGTGTGTTTAACATGGTATCAGAGCGGGCGATTGTTGGCCTTGCTCCAAATTGAGTGAGCCATTTGTGTTTATGGCCTGTGCATATCTGCAAAAATTCTTGACATTTTTGCAGCACTCGGAGGCTTTGCAGCAGTGATTTTGCAGCATTCAGAAATTTTATCTCGGAGAAGAGAAGCATTCAAAATCCGTGGCAGCATTCAGAAATTGGCTTTGAAGAGAAGCAGCGTTGTGCATCTGAAGGTTTTCTCACTGTTCATTCTTCCTGCAATTTTTTCATTTTAAATTCTGCTCCATTTTGAAGCGTTGCTGGAATATTGTTTAAATTGGATTTCTGAAGAAGTTTATGAGTTTTTTACTGCAAAAGAAATCTGAGTTTTTCTGCTGAAAAATTCTTCATATCTGCATTTTCTGCTGCTGGATTTGTTTCTGCTACACATTTGAAAAAAATTCTGCTGCTATTGTACAAAATCTTTCACTGCTCTCTTCTGATTTTAAATTAAAAAAAAAAAAAAAAATTGAACAGAGCTCGGCCCTCACGGCCTCACTACCCACGACTCTCACATCTCACAGCCCTCCCCTGCGGCAACTCCCTTATCACTCCACGCTCCCACCGCTCTATACATACGCTCAACCCAACCCTTCCATTCAGCGCTTAACCCTCTACCCATCCCCCTCGCCATTCACTCCCACCCACCTATGCTACGGCCCCCCCTCTCCCCTTATCACTCCCACTCTCCACACCCATGAACCCTCCCTGCAACTAAACACTCATCCCACCCCATACCTCGCACACTCCCCATTCGGCTTCGCCTAACCCCCGCTACCACTCTTCTCTACGCCTATCTGCTTAGCGCCCCATCAATACTGCCCCTCCCCTTGCCAACTCACCCCCTCGCATACTACTCTGCCACACGCCGTCTCTGCGGACTTTGCCAAATGCTCTCTCTTCCTCACCTTGGCCGCTCGGCCTTCCAACTCGCTCCCCATCTTCACATACGTTTCCTTCCCTATTTTAATTTCAGCCTTTCATTTTTTTAATCCCTTTTTTAATTAATCTCCATCCTATATAATACCCTATCTCCCCCTCCCAATTAAAATCCCTCCCAGTTTTTATTAATTCCATTCCTTTTAATTAAATCTTTTTTTTTTTAAATAAAATTCCCTTCCAAAAACCTTCTCATATAATAGCCCCACCCCCTCCCCATTGATAAACCACCCTTCCATATAAATAAATTCCCTCCTCCCTTTTAAATAAATTTCCCTTTCCATTTTAAATTTTTTTTTTTTTAATTAATTAATTTTTTAATTAATTTAAAAAAAAAAAAAAAAAAAAAAAAAAAAAAATACAGCAGAGAGAGAGGAAAAGAGAACATGAATAGCAGAAAGGAAGAGGAAGTGGCATAATGAGAAAATGATAAATTGCAGATTTGACATTGTGTGATTTGTGGCATAAGGGTGATTTTCTGAAGAAATTGACATTTGAAGACAAGTTTGCCATCATTGAAAACAACTCTTTGAAGAAGAAATTTCAGCTGCTTTAAAGTCCTCTTGCACTAGTGTTTCAGCTACACATTTACAAAATATTTTTGCAGAGATATTGACATTGTATTGAATATTGCTTCTTCATTCATAGTTGCAATCAGTAAATTTGAGTTGTTGGATTGTTGATTGCCCTCCATCATTTGAGGAGAAGATTTTGTATTTTCAGAATTCTTTGGAGTCAATTTCATTTGTTGAATCACATTGTAAACGGGTGCATTTTCGGTTGAAGCCGACACCCTTTCATTTATTTTTGAGCCTAAGTTGTTGAAAATGGCTAAAATAAATGAGGCATTAGAGTTGTTGAATAACCTCATTCATTCCAATGTTGATGATATGATAAGAATGAGCAAGAATTCTCTTTGTAATATTCAAAGTTGTTTGCAAGATGCACGAGAGAAGATTGAGTTTTTGCAGTTGGAATCTCAGCTCCAACAAGACGAACTTCAGCAAAAGAGTCACCATTTTGAACCTGTTTCTGTTCAGAACATTGTGAAAGACTCCCATCAGCAGCAAGTCAATAAAGATGCAGTTGATTCCCATTCAGTTCTTTGTACTAGAGCAGATGTACATGCAGATGCAGCAGCTCAGCCTGCACTTCCTAAGCCCATCATCAGGCCTTGGGAAGAGCTTGTCCAAAATAAGCACCAAATTGGTCTTGGATATGACAAGGATGTGTCCTTTCATATTCCGGACTACACCAAGCCCATCATATTTCAGAGTGTCGGATTCCTATATGACAGTTCACCTGCCGCTGTTCTAGATCCTGTTCCGTTTTCACATCAGCAGATTGTAAAATGCCAACATTGTGATAGAGTTGGCCATATGAAAGATCACTGTTTTGATCTTCATCCATGCAAGCACTGTGGTCGGCACACTCATTCTTCAGACAGATGCTTAGAGCCTGAGCCTCTTTCGCCGAGAACGAAGATTCATATTGGGACCATGGATGAAAAGCTGCCAGCAGGTAAGGCATCCCGACGGGCAGAAGATGTTTAAGTCGCATGTAAGAACATGTTCACGGATATTGAGCAAACTTGCAGTTGAGTTTTCGCCATCATCTCACCTTTTCCCTGACAGGGGGGAAAATGGTGGTCATGTACAAGATTCGATGTTAGATCAAGCGAGCCTGAGCCACAATCTCTCATTCCATGTTCAGAGTTGTAGCCAGAGACACAGCAGTTCAAGCGAGCTTGAGCCATAATTCGTCATTCCAGATTCAGATATGTAGCTAGAGACACAGATGCCCATGAGAATGCCTTCGGTTGGTGGACAACCTTAAACCATCATCTTTTGTTGGTGGATAACCTAAAACCATCACAGGTAGTAAACCTCCCTTCTTTTAGGTCGAAGGTCTCCCTTTCATATATGAGGAACACTTCCTCTAGCAGAAGCCTTCAGCTTCTTGCCAGCTTTGGTTGAGTTCCCGGAAATGCTTCAAGCATTCCAAATTTTTTGGTAATCCTAAAACCATCACAGGTAGTAGACCTCCCTTATTTTAGGTTGAAGGTCTCCCCTTTTTATGAGGGACAATTCCTATAGCAGAAGCTTTTAGCTTCTTGCCAGTTTTGGAAGAGTTTCGGGAACTACAAAAAGTTTTGTGTTCCAGTGTTGGTGGTCATCCTTAAACCACCTCTTTTTTCCAACATTTTAGAGAGTTGATTCAGCCCAAGTGCTGCCATGTATACTTTGCATATTTGTATTACAACTCTTTTCTTGGACTCACACATACCCCTTCGGATTAAGGGGGGATGTTGGAACACCTAATCCTACATGGGTAGGTGTAGAATGCGAAAAGTCACAATGGAGTCCAAGTGACCTTGGAATATGAAACCAAGAGTCACACCATTGTACTATAAATGTACATCTTTGTATAATGGAAAATAAGAAAGCCTCATGCTTATATTTCATTGTGTGTTGAGTCTCTTGTGTGTGGTTGTTCATCTTTCTCATACACCATGTGTGTGTTTAACATGGTGTTTAACACCGCTTTTGTGGAGTAGGCGGTATTTCCCGGTCACGGAGCGATTCCATAGAGCCGTTGACGTGTGGCGAAGTGGACCCCCAGAAAACCACCGTTTAAACCGCGCCATCGCGCGTTATCAATCGTACCAGGACGCCGAGCGATATTGACGAGAGTCGTTGATTTGGAGAAGGACCATCGGATGGTGGTCGCTTGAGGAAGATGCGCGAAGTTTAATAAAAGAGCCCATGGTTTATTGTAAGTCATTTATATAAAACGCGTGGAATATTATTATAAAGTGCAAAGGTTATAACTTTAGTCCTAAGTTCGGAGATAATGTATATGAGCTGGGAAATATAATATAAAGTATTGAAAGTTTAAACATCGGTTATAAGGTTGGGTGGCATAGTATAAAATGAGAGATATATTTAAAGTTTCAAAGGTTGTCAAATGATATTTATTTATCAAATTCCCCGAATTTGATAAATAAGATTCCAAGAAAAGGAGGTAGACCACGCGGAGAAAAGAAGGGGTTCCAAAGGGGAATGCTGACAGAGCCACGTCACGGTTGACTAGCTCTCCTTGGGGTAGACATTTCAGTTTTTTTGCGTCATTAGTGGTATCAGAGCCATTTTTTTAAGGTTGTTCTTGCAGAAGAGCTGACATGGCGATCCGAGTTGGTAGAAGGAGGCCTGTTTCCAACGCTGAGGTGTTGGGGATGTTGCAGAGGGTCGAAGCTAGAATAGATGCCATGGAGCAAAGACAGCCCAGAGATCCGGAAGACATCAGTGAACCTGAAACAGAAGAAGCTGAAGAAAATGTTGAAATTCCTCCTGACATGAGGCTCCTTAGAACTGTTCTAGGGTCTGCAGTTAAGCCTAGAATTGAAGTGTCGAGTTATGCAGGGGGATTGAATCCAGAGGAGCTGGTGGACTGGATAAATGAAATGAATAAGTGCTTCGATTATGAAGAAATAAGTGAAGATAAGAAGGTCAAGTTTGCAGTAACAAAGCTGAAGGGACATGCTGCACTTTGGTGGGAGGGAGTGCAGGTAGAAAGGAGGAGAGTTGGCAAGAAACCTATCAAAAGCTGGACTAGGATGATGGCTAAATTAAAAGTTAAATTATTTCCTAGTGATTACCAGCTGACATTGTACAAGCAAATTCAGAACCTAAGACAGAGGTTGCTGACAGTGAAGGAATACACAGAGGAATTCTACAAAGTAAGCATAAGGACTGGGCAATTCCAAGACACACCTGAGAAGATTGCCAGCTATGTGAATGGTCTCAAGCTGGAGATCCAAGATGTGATTGGTCTTCTGTCTCCTAAGACAGTGGAAGAGGCCTACCAGATGGCCTTGAAAGCAGAGGAGAAACTCCTGAGGAAACAGTCTGCCAAGAAGAGAGGTACTTTCCGAGGGAAGGGAAGTCAGGGTGGTAGAGGAAAGCCTGCTACACCCAGGGATGGAGCTAATAGTAGCTCACCTCAGAATTCATCTACAGAGGATGATGCAAGGGCTAGAAGGGGTTCTTACAGAGGAAAAGGAAGAGGAGGTAGAGACAGAGGCAGAGGTAGAGAATTGAGGTGTTATAGATGTCAGCAAGTGGGACACAAGCACTATGAATGTCCAGAGAATGTGGGTGTTGGTCCAAGGAATGTTGTTGTTGCCCAGGCTGGAGAAGAGGCAGAAATTGAAGAAGAAATTCTTCCAGAAAGGGGAGAATCCTTGGTGGTAAATAAGGTCCTGTTGAAGCAAGCCAAAGAGGTCACTGAGCCTGCACAAAGGAAGACTTTGTTTAGGAGCATCTGCAAAGTCCAAGGGAAATGATGCCAGCTAGTCATTGATAGTTGGAAACACAGACAATCTGGTTTCCATTGAGGTAATAGAGAAGCTGAAGTTGAAGACAAGGGAGCATCCAACTCCCTACAGGGTGTCCTGGCTGCATAAAGGACATCAGCTGGTTGTGAAAGAACAGTGTGAGATAGAGCTGCAAATGGGAAAATATAAAGATAAGGTCCTATGTGATGTAATGCCCATGGATGTGTGTCATATACTGCTGGGTAGACCTTGGAAGTTTGATAGAGCAGCAGTGTATGATGGCAAGAAGAACACTTACAAGTTCTTCAAGGATGTGGTACATCATACATTGATACCCATGGAAGAAGGAGAGCCATCCAACAGAGTGATTGATCCAAAGACCTTGTTGCTGAGTGGGAAGGAATATCTGCAGCAGATAGAAGAAGAAGAGGTAATTTTTGCTTTAGTTTGCAAACCTAAAGTAGTTCTTACTTCCACAAAGATTTCTGATTTACCAGTAGAGATACAAGAGATGTTGGACAATTACTGTGACATTGTTGTGGATGATTTACCTGATGAGCTGCCACCTGTGAGAAAGATCAACCATCAGATAGATTTTATCCCTAGTTCAAATCTGCCAAATAAGGCAGCCTACAGAATGAATCCCAAGGAAAATGAGGAAATCAGGAGACAAGTACAGGAATTGGTGGACAAGGGGCTGATCAGAGAAAGTCTGAGTCCATGTGCAGTACCAGCAGTATTGAGCCCAAAGAAAGATGGAGGCTGGAGGATGTGTACTGATTCCAGAGAAATCAATAAAATCACAATCAGGTACAGATTCCCTTTGCCCAGGGTTGAGGACTTAATGGACTATTTGAGTGGTGCTAAATATTTCTCAAAGATAGATTTGAAGAGTGGATACCATCAGATTAGAATAAGAGAGGGTGATGAGTGGAAAACTGCCTTTAAAAAAAATGAAGGACTGTATGAATGGATGGTAATTCCTTTTGGGTTGTCAAATGAACCTAGCACTTTTATGAGACTTATGAATGAAGTATTGAAAGAGTTCATTGGTAAATTTGTGATAGTGTATCTGGATGATATATTAGTTTTCAGCAGAACTAAAGAAGAACATTTGAGGCATCTTAACCATGTCTTGAAGAAGCTGCACCAAGAGAAATCGCTGATAAATTTGAAGAAATGCTCATTCATGAAGGAAGAGTTGGTGTATTTGGGTTTTTTTGTTTCTGCAGAAGGATTGAATATGGACCCAGAAAAGGTTAAGGCAATTGTGGAGTGGCCTTCACCCAGGAATGTTTTTGAGGTAAGAAGTTTCCATGGACTTGCTAGTTTTTACAGAAAGTTTATAAGAAACTTCAGTAAGATCAATGAACCCATAATTGAAACAATAAAGAAAAGAAAATAGCCATTTAAGTGGACTGCTGAAGCAGAAAGAAACTTCAAACTTTTGAAGCAAAAGATAACGGAGAAGCCTGTTTTGATTCTGCCTGATTTTACTAAACCATTTCAAGTAAAATGTGATGCCAGTGGAGAGGCCATTGGAGCTGTGTTGAGTCAGGATGATAGGCCTGTGGCATACTTCAGTGAGAAGCTGAATGACACCAGAAGAAAGTATTCCTCTTATGAGAAGGAATTCTATGCAATTGTTCAGGCACTGAAGAAATGGAGACATTACTTGATGTCCAGGGAATTTGTATTATATTCTGACAATCATGCTTTGCAGTATATTGTACAGCAGCCCAAGTTGAAACATAAGCATGCCAAATGGGTTGAGTATCTCCAAAGTTTTAATTTTGTTTTGAAACATATAAGTGGCCAAGCCAATAAAGTAGCCGATGCTTTGAGTAGGAGTCACATGCTTGTTCAGGAAACTAGTTTTGAAGTTGTAGGGTTTGATTTTCTGAAAGAATTGTATAAAACAAACCCAGATTTTAAAGAAGCATTTGAGGCATGTAGTAACCCTATTTTAATAGATAGAAGCCAGTGGCTGGATTACTTCTTGCAGGAGGACTTACTATTCAGAAGGAGCCAACTGTGTGTACCAAAATGTTCCATGAGGGAAAATTTGATCAAGGAGAAGCATAGTGGTGGACTTGCTGGACACTTTGGTATTGATAAGACTTATGAGCAGCTGAGTCACTTTTATTTCTAGCCCAAGATGAGAGCAGAAGTGGACAAGTTTGTGAAGAATTGCAAGATTTGTCAATATGCCAAAGGAAGGAGCCAGAATGCAGGATTGTACACTCCCTTACCTATTCCAGACAGGCCTTGGGACATGGTGAGTATGGATTTTGTTCTAGGATTTCCCAAGACTCAGAGAGGGAATGATGCAGTCTTTGTTGTGGTGGATATATTCTCCAAAATGGCACATTTTATTCCATGTTATAAAACTAGTGATGCCACCCATGTTGCTAACTTGTTTTTCAAAGAAGTTGTTAGATTGCATGGGTTTCCCAAGAGTATTGTTTCAGACAGAGACACCAGATTTGTGGGTCACTTTTGGAGGACACTGTGGAAGAAACTTGGTACCAAACTAAGTTTCAGCTCAGCTTATCATCCTCAGACTGATGGACAAACTAAGGTAGTGAATAGGAGTCTGGGAAATTTGTTGAGAAGTATTGCAGGAGAGCATCCCAAGCGGTGGGATCATATTTTTCCCTAGGCAGAGTATGCATATAATGACTCACCAAACATGATCACAGGACAGAGCCCATTCCATATTGTCTATGGAATGCACCCCAGGGGAATATCGAAATTACGGCAGGAAGGCGAGGCTAAGGTGCGGATGGTGAGGAATTTGCTTCGAGATCCAGAGAGATATAGGCCATACATGAACAAGTGAAACAACAACTACAAGGCGAGAAACATCGGATATAAAAACGAATGGACTTGAGCGAAAGGAAGTTCATTTTGAAGTAGGAGATCAGATTTGTACAAGTATGAAGGTGACGGTGCAGAATAAAGAGCAGCAGACAAGGAACAGATTGAGTGGAAGGAACAACTACCTCCAGCACAACCATTGCAACCAGAGAAAATATTGGATAAAAGACCATTCAGAAGGACCAGAGGACAAGATTACTTTCAGTACTTGATCAAATGGAAGGATAAGCCAGAGGAAGATGCCACTTGGATGACTAAAGAAATGTTGCGGAAGATAGGCAGGTCAGTGGAAGAGCTCATGGACAGGAGCCCATGAAGAAGATTGCCCTCGAGAGTCTGATGCAGGGGCATTAGACCCTAGCCAGCAATGTAGGAGTTTTGTCCACATGTTGTGGCTAGGAGGGTTTGAAAATAGTCGAGTTGTTATGCAGGCTAGGTGTGTCACCTTGGTAGTTGTATTCCTTCGATGATTAGGTAGAGCAGAAATTCCCGAATAGCTCAGTTAGTCTAGCTGTCATATTTCAATTAATTGAATTATTTTAATTATGTTGTTGATTTCCTAAAACGGTCCTCTCAGAGGAACTGAAGAGTCATACGTTTATGTATATAATTGTGATCCCTCGGATGTATAGAAGGAGGAAAAAAAGAGAAGAGAGGAGTTTCTGCAATAAAACTTTGTGTATGGAGCAATTGCTTCTGGTTGAATAAAATTCAAGTCCTGTTGATTTCCAAACTGCCTGTATTTATAATTGTGAAGAATTGTTTAACTGTGAGGTGATTGTGTAATATTAATTTCGTTCTTTGTCCTTGAATTCCCGTAATTTGTTGGATAACCCTGCGAATTCACCATAACCGTAGGCGAGGCCTGTGTAGAGGACCCTGGTCATGGAACTCTGTTTTATGGTAATAGAAGCCCGTGTAACAAAGAAACTTACGTTTGTTCGTAGTCAATTGGAATTCATAACCGTGTTCAGAACCTTAGTTAACAAACGGAGGATAAACGAAGAAGAACGCGAACCCGACGCGGAACCTTGGTTAGTCACTGTACAAAAACCACAAGCAGATTTGCAAAGGTGGATTGCCCATATCGCACCGCTTTTGCAGAGTAGGCGGTATTTCCCGGTCACGAAGCGATTCCATAGAGATGTTGACGCGTGGCGAAGTGGACCCCCAGAAAACCACCAGTTAAACCGCGCCATCACACGTTATCAATCGTACCAGGATGTCGAGCGATATTGACGAGAGTCGTTGATTTGGAGAAGGGCCATCGGATGGTGGTCGCTTGAGGAAGATGCGCGAAGTTTAATAAAAGAGCCCACGGGTTATTGTAAGTCATTTATATAAAACGCGTGGAATATTATTATAAAGTGCAAAGGTTATAACTTTAGTCCTAAGTTCGGAGATAATGTATATGAGCTGGGAAATATAATATAAAGTATTGAAAGTTTAAACATCGGTTATAAGGTCGGGCGGCGTAATATAAAGCGAGAGATATATTTAAATTTTCAAAGGTTGTCAAATGATATTTATTTATCAAATTCCCCGAATTTTATAAATAAGATTCCAAAAATAAGGTAGACCTTGGAGAAAATAAGGGGTTCCAAAGGGGAATGCGATAGAGCCACGTCAGTTTGGCCGGCTCTCTAACTGGGGCGGTGCATTTTAGTTTTACAATTGCGTCGAAACCCCTCGTGAGAAAGAGAAATTTGGGAGGTAAATTTGAACTCATCAAGAGCTATTCTTCGAGCGGTGATTGCGCGGTAGATGCGAGCTATCATGTGGCGAGGAATTGGAGCTTGTGTTTTGCTAGATCTAGCTTGATTAGTGTGCTGTGAAATGATTGTCACCACTGAAACTTGTGAGAGCTTTGTATGATGATTTTTACATGATATCTATGACATATAATATAAAAATAGTTGGGGTTTTCAGCTTTAATCTTTCCCATGAAATATTGTGTTCATGTGTGTGAATGTTTATGGTTTTAATGTGCGCATGCGATTGTTTTTATTTCCGCAATTAATGATCAATGGTAGAAGAGATTATGTATTGTGCATGAAGTTAAAATAGTGTGTGATCAGGAGAATCTCGGTGAATAATATATCATTTATTCAAATTTCTACATGGTATCAGAGCGATATTGATCATTGGAGCAATTGCAAAACATTGAAGCGGTTGAGTTTTGAGCTGGTGGAATTCGAATTTGCAGCAGTGTTTTCTTGGTGTCGAAGTTGATATGTCTTTCAACGAATTGCGATTGGAGTATGCCCTTGAGGGCAGCGCGAATTATATTGCATGGAAGGACGGGATGGAGGCGGTGTTGGATGACAATGGGTTGAAGGAGTTCATAAATGCAGAAATTCCAAAACCTGCTTCTTGCGATGCTGCCGCACTTGACGCATGGAAAAAGAAGACAGCAAAGTGTCGAAGAATTCTGTTGGAAGGTGTAAAGGATCACATAGTGTCCAGCCTTCAAGGTAAGGCTTCTCCATTCTTGATGTGGAAAGCGTTGACAGACTTATCCCAAAGCAAGAGCGACCAGAGGAAGTTGGCGCTCAAGGATAAACTCAGGAACATAAAAATGGAGAAAGGCGACAGTATGCCCAAGTACCTCACGAAGTTCATCCAATGCAGGGATGAGCTGGGAAGTGTGGGGGTTACTGTTGATGACGAGGAATTGGTGAGCTTGGCTCTCCTTGGGCTTTCGAAGAGTTGGCATTCCTATCAGGACTCTGTCAATGGTCGGGAGAAATTGCCAGGATGGGAGCGACTTTGGTCGGATCTTGTGCAGGAGGAGATAAGGCGGGATACCAGGGATGGATCTTCATCAAAGAATGATGATGAAGAGGATTGTGCTTTGGCTACCAAAGTAGGGAAGGGGAAGGGTAAGAAGAATGCTTCTCAATCTGGTGTGGATGGTAAAGAGTGTGACATGTCCAAAGTGAAGTGTTTTCACTGTCACGAGCACGGACATTTTCCCATGCATTGTCCACAGAAGAAGAAGAACAAGAAGACTGCTAGAGATGCAGCTGGTGAGGCTCTTGCCTTGCAATTTGAGCTGGACTTCTCATTGATCGCATGCATGGTGTCTGGTGCATTGGGATCGGGGTGGTATTTTGATAGTGGTGCTTCCTTTCACATGACGGGAGATGTGAATCTTTTCAGTGACTTGGTGGAGAAATATCTCCAGTTGCATGTTGAGTTGGGCGACAATGGACGATACAATGCGACCGACATTGGTACCATAACCTTTCAGAGGGAGTCAGGTAAATTCATTCTTTTACAAGATGTAGTTCATGTTCCAAGTTTAAAGAAGAATTTAATCTCAATCGCAATGTTAGAGGATAAAGGGTATGATGTTGTCTTTAGTGATGGAAAATTTTTCCTTCGGCACAAAGCAACAGGGCAAGTCAAGAAGGTTTGGATTCGAGCCAAGAATCCCTACAGACTTGAAGTAGATGGGATGTCTACGGAGCTTCCTACTATTGGGAAGTGCAAGAAAGACATGCAATTGATGCTTGAGAGGGAGCAAGTTTTGCATGCAGGTAAGAGTGAACCTCAGGATGTGGAGCAGCCATAAGATGAGGATCATGGAGTGGGATAAACCACTCATGCAGAGAAATTTCATGCCAGATGGGCAGAGGGAGTGCATGCAGCTATACCACCAGGTGAGAGGTGGGGCGACATGCATGATTAATCCCAAGAGGAGATTTCTGGGCAGGATTCATGAGATGGTGTGGATCTCATGAATTTAACCTGGCTACAAGGTGCCCACAGTGTAGCAGTAGCATGATCAGTTGGATTTATGCAGGAAGATCAAAGTGACAGTGTCAGATACTGGAGTGCGGATCAAAGTTGACAGCAAGTGCAGAGTGCATGGGTGCAAGAGTTCAACAGCGCAGTGGTTCCTGATGACATGTGCAGTTGGTACCAGTAGAAGTCGAAGAATTTGATGATAGATGCATCAGACTGATTGATTTGTTTGGAGCCTATTCAGTTTCAGAGGAGTTGCAGAGCAGATGCATGGAGTTGCATGGCACTTGTGAAGGTTGCAGGGAAAATGCATGGAGTTGCATGTCGCATGAAAAGACAGTCCTTTCTTGTTGAGAGGGAGTGTTGAAGATTACAACAAGAAATAATGAAGGAGGCATCCTAAAACATCATTCCTGATCCTAGTTGGAAAGTGATCACCTAAACTAGGTGGGGTCCACACAGGAGATTTTTGTCGCAAAGTCTATTTTTAGACTATGTATATATTTAGACATGTCGATCATATTCTATGAGTTGCGGGATGCTATTTGTGGATGGTTGGTCAAGTTGGAAAAATAGATGGATTTCTATTTTTAGACATATTGGGCGGAATCTATTTTTAGATTGCCAGTCTAAAAATAGATATGTCGAATATCATTAGCTCTTAATAATATTTGGACTATAAACATTATCTTATTCTCTTGGAGCACTTCAGTTAAGTGCACAGATGTGGCACAGGAGCTGACAGAAGGAATTACGCTATTCCTAAGGGTTAAGTGGAGCTATTGCATGGATGCTTCAGTTAGAACTCATGTGAGAGAGTTTGGTGGAGTTGATTGAGGAAGTTAATGGAGTTGTGTTCAGTTTAACTAATCTAAACATAGTTGAGCTAGTTGTATCTAGTATAACTGATTGATACACTAGTGAGAGTCGTGTGAATTAATTATTAATTAATTCACTAATTATAAACTGATTAATCAACTAAGGAATACATCAGTTAACTTCAGTGCATGGACAGTTTCAGTGGAGACCAGTGGAGAGATAGGTGAAAGAGTAGTGTGACTATCAGTTGTGACTATAGTGATGCATGGTTTGCATCCAACACTCAGTAGAGATGCCTTTAAAGACTTCATGAGCAAGGCTAGGGTAATTCGAACTCATCAAGAGCTATTCTTCAGCAGTGATTGCGCAGTAGAGGCAGGCTATCAAGAGGCAGAGATTGGAGCATGTGTTTTGCTAGATCTAGCTTGATTAGTGTGTAGCAATTGGAGATTGTACTGAGAGCTTGTGAGGAGCTTTGTATGATGATTGTTACATGATCTCTATGACATATATAATATACAAATAGTTGGGGGTTTTCAGCTTTAAGCTTTCCCATTACATACTGTGTTCATATGTGTGAATTTTTATGGTTTTAATGTGTGCATGCAATTGATTTTATTTCCGCATGTAATGATCAATGGTAGAAGAGATTCTGTATTGTGCATGAAGTTAAAATAGTGTGTGATCAGGAGAATATCGGTGAATAATATATCAGTTATTCAAATTTCTACATCAAATTCAGCTAATCTAATGGTTATTGCAGTAGAAGACACTCTCACTCTCCATTAAATCTTCAAAAACAAAAAAAAATGTGGTTATTACTCGCTTGTTTGTGTTTTGTAGGAATAATAAAAGAATTATGGCCAGGAGGAAAGTAACATTCGGTGTTTTACTCCATCAGTGCTGTTACAGAAGTAATTTGTTCCATTGATGCTGTTACTCTGCAACTGCTGTTACTCTGTAGCTGCTGATACTCTGAAGTTGCTGTTACACCGTCGATGTTGTTACTCCGAAGTTGCTGCTACACTACCGCTGTTGTTACTCCGAAGTTGCTGCTACACTGCTGCTGCTGTTACTCTAAAGTTGCTGCTACACTGCCGCTGTTGTTACTCTGAAGTCGCTGCTACACTGCTGATGCTGTTACTTCAAAGTTGTTGTTACACCGTCGATGCTGTTACTCCGAAGTTGCTGCTACACTGCCGCTGCTGTTACTCCGTAGCTGCCATTACTTTGAAACTGCTGTTACTCCGTAGCTGCCATTACTCCACAACTACTGTTACTCCAAAACTTCTGTTAGTCCGTAGCTGCTGTTACTCACTGTTGCCATTACTCACTATTCACGATAGACATTTCTGCTGTTACTCCACCTTAAGGTAAGTCCGCAGGTACGTCTCCATTGACTTTATGGATTTAATTAAATATTCCAAAAGGACGGTTAAAACGTGCCGAGGACGACCATCATTTAAGTTGGGGGGAGGGTACCGTCATAATGGCTGACGACGTACTTAGTAAAGGTACTTATGACATACGACTTGTATCAAATCAAATTTAATGATCTTAAGTACTCTGTAATTATACTGTTGAGCTGGGATGCATATTTGTACGCATAAGAGTCATATTAGTCACCTCTCAAACATTTCGCATTAAATCTAATAGTACTATTGCAATATGTCAATTAATTTCAAACGTACTAGTTCTGTCTTATCCATTATATTCGAAAGTGGCCATGCCGTTATTACAGTTACCAACAGTTCGGAGCCTTGTCACTCTCCCCTGCCAGCTAACTGTAGTCATCGTGCCGCTTCCGCCTCCGCAGCAATGGGTGGTCGATCTGTGTGCTGTGAGCTCAATGATTCAACAAGAATCCGACGCAATCAAGAAGTATGGCAGGTATTCGAAAATGCAGGTTGGGACATCTACTTTGACAGAATGAATGGCTGGGATGAAGATATTACAATGGAATTTGCATTGAATCTGGAGGGATTTTCTCGGGTTCGCAGACTTGAAATTACAGTCACAGAGGAAACTATTGCAGAGTTCAGTGGACTACCACAGGGAGGTGAACACTGGTTTTCCAGAAGAACCCCTCTTCTGGAATTTCCAGAAGCTTTTCTCCAAGCCGGAGAGAGCATTGCGAAGAAGGGTCGAGGATACGATAGAACTTCACTGCCGTGGCCATGGGGAGAAGTTGCAGAGGCTGTCATTAAATATATAACATGCGAGGGAAGATATTCCATTGTTTTTAAATACCACCTGCGCATATTGGCGCACTTGCGGTTTCCCCAAGCGGAAGCCTTTTCAATGAACACGCCATATTTTCTTCTAAGAAGCCTGAATTTTATGGCAAACTCGGCTCGGGAGGCGCGACAGGTGTTGGCGGTCCTTTCCCACCATGGGCTGGTGCGGTTGTTAGTGTTGAATGCCATTGAAAAGATTCCGATTCCATGGGAATGGTTTCCAAACTCACAGAGGAAGAAATAGAAGCTGCCATGGCTTCTAGGGCAGAGGAACCGGAAGCTATGCAAGAGGACGAAGGAGAGGACGAGGCCATGCAGGGAGATGAAGAGGATGATTATGTTGATCAGGAGGAGCCTGAGGAAATGGAGATGGAGACTGAGGAGTGTGAAGAAGAGTCGGCTTTCCAAATGCAAGCCGAATCGATTGAAGCCACAGAAATTCCTACTGGCACATCGGCCGACGCTGCTCCACAAGAACCAGCCCAGTCTGCGGAGCCATTTGATCAGACAGACAGAGTAATTTGCATAGAGGCCACTCCACAGGGATCCCCTGTTAATATGAAACCTATGGAGGAAGCAGTCGTGACTACTCTGACTACAGAGGCTACAAGGGAAATGGCAGGAGAATCAAGGAGTGAGGCTGATGCTGCTCCACAAGAACCAGCGTCGACCTCATAAATGAATGGAGAGAATTTGTTCCATTTTCCTGTCTTTTTGACTAAGGGGGCATGGGTAACCCATTCCCCACAGCAAAGAGAAGAAGAAAGTGTTGCCATTCCTATGGCTTCAAATCTGAAACGAAGGCTACAACTGGAAGAGACCCCAGCAGGCACATCAGTAGAAGGGCATCTTACTGGGACACCATTGTTTGAGGAGAATGTACCTGACCAAAGAACAGCCATTGGTGGAGAGGAGGGACCAAGCGGAGCGGTCCCGACGAATGCACCAATGGCACATGAAGGTATAAGAAGAGTAAAACAAGAAAGAATGGAAGAAAAGCAGGCAGTGGAAATTGGACCAACTGTCAGCCCGACAAAGGCAGTTCCAAGGGATTCACCTCTAGTTGTCAGAGTTGAGGGGATACAGGTTAAGCAAGAGGAAGCAGAGTTGTGCGGGCTACGAAGACCCCCTATCAAACAAAGATATCAACATCAGTTCAAGGAAACCATGCGGTTAAAAATGGAAGTAAGAAGTTTGAGAAGAAGAGTGCATAGAATGCAGAAGAAAATAAATAAGTATAAATGGAAAGCCAAGAGACCCAAGGTTGATAGGGTCGAAGCAGAAACAGAGACAGATCCAATTGAACAACTCTTTGAAGCTAGAGAGTATGCCCTGACGGCCGAACTATAGACGTGGAAGTCTACTGCGGCCTAGTACAAGAACGAAACTGAAAGAACTGAAGAAAACGCCTCCGCAACCATCTTTGGATATGTGGAGCGTATAGATATTATGAAGTTAAGGCATGCAAAGCAGCGGCTCAAGATGGAGCAGCTGAAAAAGCAGGTGGCCGAGCTGAAGAATGATAAGGAACAAATGTTCAAATTGGTGGAAGAGGTGATGGCATGTCGTTCCCTTGCTTCTTTCTAATCTTTATTTTTACATGAACGTTTTCTTTTATTTTGCATGGAGAGTATTAAGAATGAGGTCAGTTATGAGAATGAAGATGGCGTACAATTCCTCCGGATCATGAGAAATCATGATGTGCCAACTCAGCATTTGATGTGTGAGTTTTATTTGCATGGGTATTTGCTATGGTTGGATAGAGACTTTAATCCAGTCCCATATGTGGGAGACATCCATCTGAGGGCCCTCACCTCTTATGCTTTCAACCAAATTCATTGGCAGAAGGCTTGTGATAATTTTGAGTCCAATCAAGTCACAAAGCCGTTTATAGTAAGGGGGGAACATGGGAGGTCAGACACAGTGTAAAATAAGCACCATGCCTTTTTGAAATTTGAGGAGAATAAAGAAAGAATGCTAAGGACACAAAGGTGGTGCCTTGATCTTTGTATTAATCAATTAACTATTTCTCAGAAAGAGGCCCTCGATTGTTGTCAGAGAAGATGGATGATGTCACCAACAGCTGTCAGGAATAGAGAACCTTTTGGGGTGCCTAATTTTGCGCGAGCACTTGCCAGGGTACCCAGATATGTGGCATGCATCTAAACATGTGGGATTCGGTGGATGGGGCTTCGGTTCCAGTACCCTGTTATTTGGTTGCCGGCAGAAGTCTATACCCCTGCATACAACGTTCCAGCAGACTGGTGGAAGGAAGTCCTCCTCTCAGATGGATTTAGAGTTCCGGGGACAGAGATGGCTCTAGAGTATAATCTTGTCGGGCTTCATGAAGCTCACAATTTGCAGAACCCAGACCTACGAAGGCGGCAGACTGCATGAGGGCATGCAGAAGGCTAGTTGGGGGGAGATGTTGGGCACTGAATCTGGCTATCTATTTGCCCATTTTTTCCATCCTTTCTGACCCTTTTTGTTTAATTACCTACATTTTCCATGTTAAATTCATGAGGTAAATACACCTGACTTGTCCAATTGGAATATTTTAATTAATGAAGTAAAGTCGCGGATTTTTACCTAATTGCGGCACTAAGATCTGTGTTTGAATGCAGATTGGAAAACAGGAACCCTTGCTCCAGCGGTTTGCAACAGAATCGGTAACGACTAACTAAAGTGGGATTGCACAGCTGGAATCATGATTCCCTGGGCCTATTCTCAGCCCTTGCTTTATCCAGAACATCTGCTGTTCATGTTGTTCCAACCAAAGTCCATTTCTGAATGCGCGGTTATCATGTTTCAAGGAAATTTGTTATTCCCTTGTATTGTGTATAAAATGGACATTGTTCCTGTAATTGAGGATCCTCAAAAAAATATTGTAATCACATTTTACAGATCAATAAAATACAATTGGTTTTGCTATTCTAAATTGTTTCGTGAGCAACACAGCCCTGATCAGAGAGCTGGGCCCACTCTTCTGATAAAGTGCTGCATCTGTGTATATGTGTGGATTATTTCTTGTTATAGTTGCTGCTATTATTTCTTACTGTTAAAGATTGTTTTGAATTTCCAACATTTGATTTTACTTCACAACAATGTTTTTAATTTTAACCATAAACCCTTGGTTGAATGGACTGTGTGTTTGTTCCTGCATATACCTTGCGCGTTTCCTTGAAAGGATACGCTCCCGGATTGATAAAATTAATGTTGGATTAGGGTGGATAAATCATCCTTACCTGAACACCAAAAAAGAGTACAAAGCACAGTATAGAGCATTCAAAGAGAGTCTAACTCTCCAAGAATTATTTGAACTCAAAGAAGAAAGAAGATCCTATAGCAGCAATAGAAGGAAGAGGCACAATAGATTCTATTTGCCTACATTTGATGGATCTTCCTCAAGCACTGCTAAGGCTTGGAGGAAAGAGTTAGATACATTTTTCATGCTACATCCTGTGGCTGAAAAAGATGCTATCCAGATTGCAACACTTCATCTTTATGGTGAAGCCAATCATTGGTGGTTTGGTCACATGGAGCATGAAAAGGTGACTAAATATTTAGATTTCTTTCACAAGTTGAGGAAGAAGTTTGGTGTGAAGAAGACAGAGATGTGCCACACAGAGATATTTCCTAAGGAAACAAAGGAGGATGTCAATCTTGTCACTCTAGACAAGGAGTCACTACATTCACCACCAGCTGCAGAAGTACTTGCATCTAGAGAAGATACACTTGCAACTTTGCAAGATAGTCTTAAGCTCTTGGCACATAGATTCCCATGCATGAATCGGGAATCCATGAGGAAGAGGAGGAAGATTAAAATGATGGTACACTTGGAGAAGAGTAGCCATCACTCTTACCAGCAGTTGGAGACACCATTTTTCTAGTTGGAGGAACTCTTGTGTTCTTGCAAGAGGTTCCCACACATCAGTTGATCCAAGATATGCATAAAATTTCATCACATATTGTTTCAGTAGATCTTATTGAAACTTATGGGGGCATGCCATTAGGGTCAATGCACAACCAAGGGTTAGAACAAAATGCTGATTTGAAGCAGCAAATATCATAGCGCAGAGGACCCTTGATATAATCAAGGAGATTTGATATAATCAAGGAGATGAAGAAGAGATATCCCAGTTCAACATTGTTGAGCTACATTCAACCCTTTGAGTTGAAGTGTAGACTTTTAGAATATGGGATGAATATGATCCTATGTACAATGATTGGTTATGAGATCAGCATTGTGCCTTGCTTTGAGACAACATATGTATTACCATGCAGATCTACAACACTGTCACTTAGTAGCAGTGATAATGAAAGGGCCCCATTATTCTTGGAGAATTTTGAAGGTAGCTTCACTCATGAAGCAATGGAGGTAAAGATGAAAAATGGTAGACATCTTGAGATGAGGAATCTTTTCTCCTTTATAGATGACACTTTCTCAATGAGCATCTCACAGCTCAAAGAGAAACTTCTACCTGCAGCAGATCCAAAACCTCATTGGTTTTGGAGGGCCATTGATGAGAAGAAGGTCTCATTAAGAGATCTCATTGGAGGTGCACTTCAACATTTCATGGAGTGAAAAGTTCTTCATTAGTTTGGGGAGGATGGTATTCTACAAAGGGAGGATACCATGTTTATGCAGTACATCATTCATCATCCACATTAGGAGGAGTGGGTGAGGATGATGATCAAGGGGTTGCAAGACCACTTGCAGGTATATGACATGGGCCAACAAGAAGCTTAGTTACACTGGTTGATCTTGGGTAAGTTTTTTTACGACCCAAAGGCTCCTATTTCTTTTGTCCATGCCTTGAGAAACACTCATGAAATAAAGAAGGAGGCATGGTTGCGCTGGCTGCTCTTGGGTGAGTATGGTTACCACCCAATAGCTCATATTTTTCTGATTCATGCCTTGTATATCAATGATAGAATGCAGCAAAAGAAGGCATTTTCACTTTGGTTGACCATGAGAGAGTTTGGCCATCACATGACATCCCCTATTTCTATGTGTTTTAAATTGTGTAAAACTTGGCTTGGTACTCTCGTGATGTGTATTAATGGTGCTTACTTGTATTGGGCTGATGTGACATTCCACATGTCTATCAGTATGTCTTTACTCCATGATGCACATGAGGAGGAGAGAAGGCAACAAGAACTCTTGTTGCTTTG
This sequence comes from Pinus albicaulis, assembly GCA_034641835.2. Taxonomy (NCBI): domain Eukaryota; kingdom Viridiplantae; phylum Streptophyta; class Pinopsida; order Pinales; family Pinaceae; genus Pinus; species Pinus albicaulis. The sequence continues at coordinate 369,937,421 of CM076571.1, read as the reverse complement.
GTTACTTTTGGGGGAGTTTGGCTTATCCATCTTGCATGGGGGAGATGGAGGATGGCAGCAAAGGGCCTTACTCCGATGGTTACTATTGGGATAATATGGTTTGACATATTTTTCTACCCATATTTCTCTATTTCTTCTTTTGCATTATGTTGGAATGATGCTTGGATCCAACAAGGCCAACAGGGCTAAGGATGAGAGCATGGAAATTATCAATCTAATTCATAAAGCATGGGATGAAAAGATGTATTGTGAGATGGAGATTTTCCTTTGTGGAAAGAACCACTTTATTTTATGTATCTCATGTATTGATGATGATGTTGGACATCATATGGTTGTCACTTGGTACTTCATGGTGGAAGGAGGACATCTAACCATACAATTGGAGGTCATTCTATGCATTCATGAAAGACAACTTTGGAACCAAACATACATGATACATTGCAACAAATGGAGGAGGCCTTCCTTATGTGGATGCCATTTGGAGGGGAATGGATGGCCTTGCATCTAATTTTGCAATTGCTTGAAGACAAGAAACATTTTGTCGAGGAGGACTGTAATATTCCAAAATTTTCACATGATATTTGGAATATTAGAGTTCTTAATAAACTTAATTAATTAAGTAAATAAAAGGGTGGAGGGACCCACAAGCCTCAAAGATGAATAAAATCCACTTTTAATGTGTTTATGTGAATATTATAGATATATATCTAAAATCATGGATTAGTGGAGCAGCTCCATTAATGAAGATCATGTCTCATTTATGAGATAGATTATGAAGGATGAAACAGTCAAATAATATTGTGGATCTTAAATGTAAAATCATGAGGATCTTTGAAAAGGTCAATTGAGATCATAGTGCATTCAAAGAATATCATAGAGCACTTATGATAAGTTAGTGGAGGAAGTGATGCATTTAATGCACACATGATGGAGAGGGTGATCACCCCATGTGAACATGATGGAGGACATGGAGAAACATCACAGTCAACCATGGAGATTTCTGTCCACATGTACAACGCAGTTTTGGATTGGGCCTAGGCTATGGAAGGCTCATATCTATATAATGAAGGTGAAGGCACAATAGAAGGCATGATTTGGATTATTCATTTCTTGATCTGTTTAGATCTAGATTTTTCTTATGACTTTTCTATGCATTCTTAGCTGTATAGCTAAGATTACAGTATTTTTTAGCATAGGGTGTTCCTGAGTGGGAATCCCACCTCTTTTATTGAGTAGCTCTTGAAAGAGGATTGTACTACATACCTTATCAGGGATTGGTGCCATCTTCAGAAGGTTTTTTCTAGCATTCATCTAGGAAATTGGTGGAGGATTCATCCTACCACTTTTTCTTCACATTCAGTCTTCCAAGAGTAGCAGATCTATATCCGACATTCAGACCATTGGGTTTTACCTCCATGTAGCAGCAGTCCAGTCCCGTAGATATATTGGAGGAAGTAAGTTTCCAATATTTCAGCTGGAAATCCTATGAGGGATCATCTCCTCACATTGGATCTATTGTTTCCATCATTCAGGAGATGATTTGACATATCTAGTAGTAGGCTATTTAGCCTCCCTCTCTGACAACACAGTTTTTTGGAGCTGTTGTTCACCCAACAGCTATTTTCAGTGGAGGAGATTAGAGGAGCTAGATCTTGAGCTTTTAGCTCAAGGATCTAGTGGAGGGGTCAACCCTTCTTGCATAGATCTGATTGTGCATCATTGCAGCCATCATATCATTAGATATAGCTTTAGTTCTACATACCTAATAGTATATATGTGAATCCCTAAGAGGGTGGTTTTCTTAGATTGATAGATCTGATAAACCCTTTTTGGGTTATATTGGGTATCCATCATAGAGCCCAGATCTCTGATTTCAGCATCATTGGATCTCCCATTCTGCCTAGATCTGACTTTCTATCTTTCAAGCAGTTGCAGTCCCAACAGTTGCAGCACGGACAGTGCATTTTACCTTCCAGCAGTTCAGAATTTACACAGTCCATCTTGTGTGATCATTGCAGGGTCATTCCAGGCCAACCCTTTGGCTTGAGTGTCTCATATTTCGAGCATTGTTGTACTTGCTTTTTCACCTCCTATATAATAAAATGGCTCAGCTATTTCTGTGCATTCTAATGTGTATTTAGATTTATTTTTTACTTTTCTTCAGTTCTTATATTGTGTTTCAGTATTATTGCATTCTCCCTTTTGGGATATTATAGAGAGAGAAATTCCCTCTTCTAGGGTTTTGAGTCCATTTCCTTGGTTTCATGTTTTCATTGGTAAATTTATAAGTAAAACCCTATGTTTGAAACTCACTCACTTTCCCACATCTATCATACACTCTCCTAATCATTTCCTATCATTCATATCCCTTATTTACCCTATTTCCAACAAACCCTAGCCTAGACTAGAATTTTCTAGGTTAGGACAGTTTTTTCCCTTTTTGGAACCCTTCCACTCATCCATTCCCTCAATTTTCACTTTCGCCTACTCCCTAACCTCTCTCCTTACCCCCCTAAATTTTCCAAAGAATTTAGGAAGCACTTAATCCCTTCATCTCCCTTCATTCCCAATAATTTCCTAAATCAATTATTTTTCCTTTCACTAAAACCCTAATTACCTTTACCATTGAGCTAGGGTTAGCATGGATTCTGAAACCACTGAGTAAAAGAGGCACAAGGAAGGTCATATCAGCATCTATGAGCCCATTTCATCACAGGAGATTATGTCCTCACCATTCCTAAAGAAATCATTTTAGGATGTTGGTTGCCTTGACTTTTTCCAAAAGGTTGAGGAACTAGGTTTTCATGATAAACTTAGCAACACTTTTGCCACCAGATTGAGGAGAGATAAGGTGACCATTACAGGGGTTGAGTTCATTCTTTCAACAGATACCATTGCTACAATCATAGGGATTCCAAATAGTGGAGAAATTTGGTTTAAGAGTAGAGATCTTAACCTTGAAATTTACAAAATGTACTTGAATCCAACATACAAAACAACTCCTACACATGTCTTTCCATTTAGATAATTGTTGGAAAAGTATGCCCCTCGCATGAAACTGCTTATGAGATATTTCAGATGTGAGGGCAGATAATCAAGGTTGTATCAGTATCATATAACACTCTTGATGCATTTCACTAGTGTAAAACCCCTAAATTTGCCTCATTACCTTTACAAAAGCATGATAAAGATGGCAGAGAAGGTAAGATGATTGGGAGAAAATAATCATGCTAGCCTTGTTTCACCATGGCTTGGTGAGGATCCTGGTTTCCTTCAGCTCACACAGATCAATTTTTCTTTGGATGGTTTTATATATTCAGCTTCTCTTTTGTCTTCTTCGGCTCAGTCTAGCAGTCACTCTACACCCTTGGCTTCAAAAACATATCAGGAGGCTGCTTCCTCAAGCAAACCTATCAAAAGAGTTCCTAGGGCAGAGGTGACACAAACTTATGTTAGAGGTAAGAGGCTTGTGTTTTCTCTAGATATTGTTGAAAGGGCCAAGCCTACATTAGGTGAATAAGGATCATCATCACATCATGAGGCACCATTGTAGGATGAGGAACCATTCCATCTTGACACTGATATGGAAAATTTGGAGGTGAATGAAGAGAACAAAAAACCAGAGTAGATCATCATGGATAAGGAGGCTGAGATTAGAGAGCTCAAGGAGAGTTTTTCAAAGGGAAACTTCTTGGTTTCATTCTTGCACTAGGAGTACATACAACTAAAGGTAAATTAGCTACTCTTAAACAAGCCTAAAGTTGATTTGGCAAAGGATGATGCAAAAGGTAAGGCGGTGCTTGAGATTGATGATTCAGAGGATCAAGAAGAGTAGGTTAGAACAAAGAGACCAAGGATAAGAGGCCTTTAGAAAGCACTTGAGCAGCAAAAAGAAGCATCTCCACCAAAAACTCAAATGACAGTTGATGAACTCATCTTGGCAGAAATTGAAAAAGACAATGTAGGATGGCTTGATAGAGTGAATTTCCACATGAAAATTTTTCTCAAGAAGGAAAATAGGAACAACAACTAGAAAAGACACATGGCCATGCATTACTATACAAGAAATCAAGTCTCCCAAGTAAGAATCAAATAGTTAAAGAAGAAACTCAAGGAAACCCTAATGAGGAAAAAAGAGAAGGATAAGTTGAATTTACTTGATCAAGCCTCTCTCATAGCATGAAATATCATCACAGGCCTTCATGGGAGAATTTTGGAGAATTTTGGAGAATTTTGGAAGAAATTTTGAAATTTTTTGGTTTTTTGTGACTTTTGGCCAATTTGGAAATTGCAGTACAACCAAAAGCATCTCAGCCATCAAAATGCCAAAGATTCAACTTTGCTGGATAGATAATGACCTATACATCACAACTATCCACCTGGGGCGCCTTGTTAGCAATCTGGTGAGGATAAAATGCCCAAAAAAGAGGTCAAAAACACACTTTTTACCACTAATTTGGAACAAGTGTTGCGCTTTTGGGAGTACCTGTGGGAAATTGCATTTTTCTCCCTCATGGAGTGTCCATTTTTCTTGCTTGAGGTGTCTAATGACATCTAGACATCCTCAGATTTCTAGAGCATCTTTCAGAACTAGATATGGAGCATGGGAAGGCCTTCAAAAGTCTCTCACAAGCTGGGCGTTGCGCTTTAGCAGACATGCGTTGCACTTTTCCCAGTTTGTCCAAATTTTGAGTTTTTTCTCAGTAAATATTGGTATGATGATGAAATTTCTTTATTCTCATTTTTAGTTGATGTAATATGATTTAAATAATCTTTTTATGATCAATTTGATGTAATTTTGGACCTCATTAATGAGGAGCATGTCATTCAAACTCTAAAAGGAGGGTTTGTTCAAACCTCCTTAGTCTTTAGGGTTTTATTGAGAGAATCTTGTGAGTTGTTCCTACACTGAGGGATTTGACCCCCAAGATAGGGGAAGCTGTTTTTGAGTCATTTTGATGGTTGGACATCAGAGGGTGGAAATTTTGTAGCTTGTACTTCATCACTTTTTACAGGAAATCAAAGGACAGTTGTAGCTATTATTCAATAATTCTCTTGTTGTGAGTTTTTGATAATTGTTTCTCTCTGTTATAGTTTTATATGAATGCTATACTTGTCTCCTTACCATATCTATGATCTTTAGTGATTTTCCTAGGAGGTGATAAGAAAAATTCTTTTCATTAAAGCTCTATTTTGTTAGGAATATCATTTTGTGTAAATTTTCTTCTTGATTAATGAATTCATGGTGCACATGCTCATTATGATCTATTGCTCTTTCAAACACTACACTACACCGAAAAATTCCTAAGACATCATAAAAGCATAGCTATCTTGCTCCTCTATATCTCTTGCAGCTGTAACCTTTGATACTTTGACTTAATTCCCTGATTTTCATCCTAGATCTAGCAAAAAAACCCTAAAAATTTCAAAACCCTAAAGTTGAGCTATCTAGCCTAAAATCCATTCTTGTACCAGTCAAACCCTTGGGTGTGTTTTTCATAGAGAGAGCCCTCTTTGGTTTGGTAAGGATAGCTAGAAAACTAAAATCTTGGTTTGAGGTTACCTCTGTCGATATCCTTTCAGCCTTGGGACATTGTGGAGGCTAACATTTCTGGCACCGTTGCCGAGGAGCGAAGTGACATATCTTCCCTTGGTGTATTATAACATTTTCATTGGATTCTAGGCATGTGGGTGATATGACCTCGTTTCCAAGGAGGTCGATTCAAGTTGCAGAAACAAGTTAACAGTGGCTCCTAAAAGGCATACATGATCAAATTTAGATCCACATCCATCATCTCCCATTGAATATCTAGAAAGACTCATAAGAAAAAAAATACCTAAACATTCAAAGATTCAATCAAGTTCATCTACATTGGTAAGCTTTACATCTCTACCTTCATAACTGCTTTCACTCGAAGATATTCCTTCTGATCTGAAGTTTGAGTTATCACTATTTAGATCCAAATCTGAAATATCTTTGTCTGAAATTGTATTTGATCCTTTAAGGTTATCTAAAATAACATCTTTGTCTGAAATTGTATTTGACTCTTTAAAGCTTGAAACACGTTTCTCATCCATGGAATCCAATTCAAAAGCAGATTTTTATAGGAAGGTTTGGAGTCAATTTGACAAACTTCAAAAAATAGCAAACCATCTTCAATATACCTCTGAGAAGGCTTTTATACAATATCAGCAGGAGATCTTGTATGCTAATTCTCTTTCAGCTTCATCTATTCACACTGCTGCTACATCCCCTCATACTGTTGCTTATTCATCATCTCCTCTTCCTCTCACTCAACCATCTCTCATACCAGTACTCCCTGTTGTGACTACAGGCTTACCTCCTAGAACAACTATGACTAGATTTGCTCCATTATCTTTGCCGGGACAACTCACTGACTTACCTCAGAACTATGGACAAAGGTTCCTCTTTTTGATCGAACCACCGAGGTTACAAGTAGGCAACACATTGACAAAATCATAGATTTCATAGATTTAGAAGAGGTAGATAATGATGATGCGAAGATGAGAATTATTGCTCAGATTTTCTCAGGAGAAGTGAAAAAGTGGTTCCGAGCTATGGGACCTTGTTCAGTGCCATATTCACAGAAATTAATACATATTTTCCTTGCTAAGTTTGAGGAAAAGAAAAAATCTCTCCAGATCTTGGATGAGTATAATTAATTGAAAAGATAGCCTAATGAATCAGTTCAAGACTATATTACTCGTTTCAATAAGGTGTACAATTCCATTCCTACCAATATCAAACCTCCACCTAATTTGGCCTTGTTGCAATATATGGATTCCTTTGACCCTGATATGGCATATCAAATTAGAGAAAGAAACCCCACCTCATTGGAGGAAATGCAGAGAAATGCGGTCAACGTTGAACCTAATCTATTAATCAAGAAATCAAAAAGAAAAGTTGAAAAGAGAGTTACAATTAAGGAAGAACCATCAACCTCATCTGAAGAAAAGTTGGATATTTTTATTAGAACCGTGGAAAAGATGGTAGACAGGATGTCTATTTATGAAAGGAAGTTATAAAATCAAGTCTGAAATCCCAGTTACCGAGGACAGCAACAACAACCTCAGTTTAGAATTAAGCAACTAGAACATAGAGCTCCAGATCAACAAGCTCACCAACACGTTTGCACTCCATTACAACAGAACTATGCCCAAGGACCTGGCAATGAAGATGATATTGTTGAAGAGAACCATTTATTTGCGAAAGATCATGGACCTATCTTCCTTACAGAAGATGATGAGTATACCGAGGAAACATATGTTCCAGATGACCAATAATATGTCCTTTCAAATGATGATGTGTTAGCAGTCCAATCTGAAGAATATAAAAGGGGGTACCTAAATTCTTTGAGCTCATTACAGAGACGGTATAGTTTGAGAAACCGAGATGTTCCTATTACTTCTACTCAAAAGAGGGCAGCTAAGAAAAATATACTCAACCCAAAAAAATTTCCCAAGCTAGTCCAAACAAGGAGAAGGAACCTACTGCCATAATTCTGAGCAAGAACAGTGAGCCATCTACAAGTACATCAAAGGAGGATAAGGAATAACAAAGAAAGGAATCTTCAACAAAATAGTAGGCTAAAAAGCGGGATACCATTGCAAAAGAGGTAGAGAAACAATCTTACTTGTTTAGCTTAGAGAGTGAAATTTCTAAGTTCAAAGTTTCTATTCCCCTTACTGAGATTGTAAATAATGATAGATAAAAATTTCATTCTGCCAAGATGTTGAAAGTAGATTAGATGTCAGACATGGTCAATGTTAGTGACGACCATCCCGAAAATCTATTTGGCGCAGCCATAGACATAATTTGAAGATAGTGAAGTCCCTCCCTTTTATATCAGCTTGAGGATTCATGATTATATTCCCTATAATGCCATGTTGGATTCTGGGGCCTCACACAATTTAATGTTGAAGGCCATCATGGATAAGTTGGGGCTGGACATAACCCAACCCTATCATGACCTCTATTATTTTGATTCGGGTAGAGTCAGATGCCTTGGTCTTTTCAAAGACTTAGTTGTCTCTTTGGATCAAATTCCTGCCAAAAATGTGTTGATGGATGTTGTATTTGTTGACATACCTCCAAGGTATGCCATGTTTCTTTCATGGTCTTGGGGAGCCAAATTAAGGGGTACTCTACAACTTGACTTTTCATATGCTACAATTTCGGTATTTGTCCAACTTAGGAAGCTATACCGAGAACTGAAAATGAAATACATGATCACTAGCAAAGATAAACCAAAAAATCACCCATTTCATACTAATTTAGAGTCCTTAATATTTTATAATGATCATAGTACTGATGATTTAGGTAGTCAAATTGTAGAAGGTGAAGAAATTTCAGAATTATCTAAATAGTGTCCAAGCGGTCTTGAATGAAAAAAACAGAAATCAAAATTCAAAAAGCTTACAGCCAAGCACTTTAGAGAAAAATTCAGTTGAGTCAGAGAAAGGTAAAGAACAAGTTGAGACAGTGGGTCAAAAATAAAAAATAGATCAGTCCACAAAATTTCAACTTGCCGATGATGAGGAGGGTCTTTGGACCATGGATTTCGATGGTGCTTTGGGAAAATATGGATCTGGTATCAAAATATAGATCCGTAGCCCTATACATCAATCATCTCAAGTCCCACTGAATGTAATATTGTGTTCTTATAAGCTAGCTTTTGACTGTTCTAACAATGAGGCTGAATATGAGGCCTTGATCACCGGTCTCAAAATTTTGAAAAGGCTACGTGCGAAGAGAATTACAGTATATGGTGACTCCGATTTGGTAATAAAACATGTAAAAGGGGAGTACCATGACAAAAATCCTAGGATGAGAGCTTATTGTAATGTTATTCTTGATATTATTAAAACTTTTCCAGAATATACATTGTCTATGATTCCTAGAAGTCAGAATTATTGTTGATTCACTTGCCACAACGACCAGTAATTTTAAGATTCCTATTCATGCTACTAAAAACTTTGAAAATCTGTGAAGCATCGCCCGAATTTCCCTAAAAAACTGAGATATTGGCAAGTATTTTGGGATGATAAACAAAAAAAAAACTTTTTGCAGATGGAGGAGGAGTTTTCTAACTCCCATATTGATGATGTGGATAATGAAGATGATTAGGTAATTGAAGTTGCTGAAGTTGAGGTGCTGAAACTAAAGGAAAATAACATTCCATGAGGTCTTGTACCTTTGGAAGAGTTATTTGATCATGGTGATGTCGCAAAAAATCAAACAATGGTCCCCATAGAAGCAGGTGTTGAAGATGTAAACATTAGTACAACGGATAACCCCAAGATGGTTAATTTATCGAGGTATTTTTCCCCTGAGTTAAAAGGTAAATACATAACTTTTTTGAGTGAGTTTTCTGATGTATTTTCTTGGGACTATTCATATTTAAAAATTTACAATAAAACATCATCCATCACACCATCTCAATCAAGTCGGATCAAAATCCATTCCGCCAGAAGCTCTGAAGAATCAATCCTAAAATGCTACCATCGATCGAAAAAGAGGTAAATATACTTTACAAATCTGGTTTATATTTCCTATTTGATTTTTAGATTGGATGTCTAATCTCATGCCAGTGAGGAAGAAGACAGGGGAGATTCGCCTTTGCATAGATTTCAGAAATCTGAACAAGGTGTCCTTAAAGGAAAATTATCCTTTACTGAAGATGGATCACATCTTGCAAAGGGTAGTCAGAGCTTCAAGAATGTCATTCCTCAATGGATATTTAGGATACAACCATATCTTGGTGCATGAATATGACCAAGAGAAAACAACATTCACAACAATGTGGGGTACCTTCATGTATGCCAAAATTCCATCTAGGCTCAATAATACAGGGGCTACATTTCAACGAGCTATGGACATCGCTTTCTCAAATGAGAAGGATGTATTTCTTGTGGTTTACCTTGATGATGTAACTATATTCTCACAATCAGATAATGAACACCTACACCACTTGAGAATAGTGTTTCAAAAATGCAGAAAGTTCAACATCTCGCCGAATCCTAAGAAAAGCTTATTTTCCATGGAGGAGGGAAAAATACTTGGGCACATCATCTCAAAATATGGCATCCACATTGATCACTCCAAGATCAAATTAATTCGGCAATTGGACTTCCCAAGGAACAAAAAGGAGATCCAGTCATTCAACGGTAAGATAATTTTTTTGAGGAGATTCATCCCCAATTTTGCTAAACACCTTAGAGATATGAAAAACATGCTTAAAAAGGAAAGCGAGGTAAGATGGTCTGAATATGAAAAGAAATCATTCAATTTGGTCAAATTTTCTTTAACATGTGCTACCACATTGATCATCCCTGATTATACTATAGACTTCATTATATTTTCATTTTCTTCCGAGCATTCTTTGGCTGATGTACTAATGTAGAAAAAGGACTCAAAGACGGAGCAACCAATTTCCTTTTTTAGTCGGACCATAAGAGATGTAGTGCTAAGATACAAAATTATTGAGAAACGAGCTTTGGCATTGGTGAAAGCATTGAAATACTTTCCGGTATACATCCTTCACTCTTGAATCATAGGTTATGTTATGAATGCAGCAATGAAAAACGTGTTAATGAAAATTGATCCCGAAGGGAGGCGAGGGAAATGGATTGTAACCATGCTTGAATATGATCTAGAGGTCAAGCCTAAAAATATGATCAAGGGACAGGGTTTTGAAAAGTTGATGGCATAATCTAATTTGCATGTGCTGGACATAAATCTGATTTCTACACTTTCTGAAGAGGAGGTTGATGACTCATTGACACGTGTATATCAAATTTCATTTCATGCCCTTGGTATGCTGACATTGTTTATGTACTGCAACACTTAAATCCTCCACCGGGTGTGTCTAAAAGCAAAGGTAGATCAATGAAATTAAAGGCTTCAAAATATTGTATTTTAGACAATGTTTTGTACTGGAATGACCCGAGAGGTGTCTTGTTGAAAGTGAAGCGAAGGAGGTGATGAAAGACTTTCACAAGGGTGATTGTGACGATCATTTATTATGGAAAACCATAGTGAACAAAGTTTTGAGGGCTGGTTTCTATTAGGCCACTATTTTTGATGATGTGTATAAGACCGTGATGAGTTGTCACGAATGTCAAAATTTTCAAGTGAAGAGGAAGTTTCTCTTGCTGCCTTTGCAACCCATATTAGTCCAAGCACCATTTCAGCAATGGGGTCTTGATTTCATAGGTGAGATCCATACTTCATCATCCACCCAACACAAGTGGATTTTGACGGCCACTGACTATTTTACAAAGTGGATTGAGGTAATCCCAACTAGGTAAGCTACTGATTTGGTTATCATTCAATTTATGGAATCTAATATCTTGTCTATATTTGGTTGTACGCAAAATATAATCACGGATAACACAGCTGCATTTAAGTCCAAAAACATGGTGGAATTTTGTGAGAAGTACAATATCAAATTGGGTCATTCAACTTCATACTACTCACAAGGCAATGGACTGGCCGAGTCTTCGAATAAGTCTTTGGTCAATATTCTCAAGAATATGCTGGAGGTAAATAAGAGAAATTGGCATAAGAAACTCATCAATGCCTTGTGGGTAGACAGAGTAAGTAATAAGAATTCCATAGGCATGTCGCCTTTTGAGTTAGTGTATGGAGTTGATATAGTCTTTCCTACTTCTCTTATTGTTCTAGTCATGAAGATATTGCAGGAAGTTGGTAGTGAGCCGAATGATGTTCAACGACAGATAAACCAAATGATTCATTTGCAACAAACCAGGGAGGAGGTTTTTCAGAACACTTCCAAACTTCAAGAAAGTATCAAGAAAGTGTATGACCGGAAAACAAAAGCTGATGACTTCAATATGGGTGATGTATTCCTCTATTGGGATGCTCAGAATGAAGATAAAGGAAAGCACAGTAAGTTCGAGAACTTGTGGAAGGGACTGTACATGATTTCAGCTTAAAGAGGGAAGCATGCCTACTTGTTGGAGGAAATGGATGGACAAGACTATGGAGGAGGAACAGTCAATGGTAGGCTTCTCAAGCAATGCTTCTTTTGATAAAATTTCTGAAGTTTCTCAACATCATTGTACATATCATTTTAGTTTTTTGCCAAAGTGTGAAGGAGTTAACCATTGAAGCTTGAAGCCTGAGGTGAAGGCCATAAGGTTTCCTTGAATGAATGCTGATTTGTAAGTACAGTAAGTTTTTGTTTTAGTCTAATTCAGTTCAGTTTGTCAGTCAGTTTTCAGTATTGAGTTTGGTCTCTTGATTTTTTGACTCCATGCCCAATGGATAAGGATACTTGGTCTATGATGTTCTTGACACTTCCAAGGAGCTGCCATCCCCAGCTGGAGCCAATGTTAGTGTCTGCCAGTCCTGCCAGTCACTAGTGATCAAATATTCTCTTACAAGGTTTTCTTAGGGTCTTAAGTGAAATTTTTATGGTTTCAGTAGGTCTTCAAATAAAAATTTGGTCACTGGCTAGTGTGTCTAGGTGTGTTACTACTCCTTCTAGTCCATGTTTTGGTCTTTCCATCATTCATTTTGATGAGTCACCACTGAAATGTCTCCATCACCATCTCAGTCACATCACCCTAGTCATCATTCAACTTATTTCATGAAGTGTCACCATTAGGTCTTAGGGTCAATTTCACCAATAAATCCAACATTTAAGGAGTATTAATATTGAAAAGTGTTCAATAAATATTTTAAAAGTGTAGTAATTTCATTTCAATCATGATATAATATGTTGCTTAAGGTTTTAGAGCTGTAGTTTCAAATCAAAAAGTGAAAAATACTTGGTGGGGCCACTTTACCACCAAAGGAGAAAATTGATTTCCAAAGCTAAAAAATACTAAACGAGCTTCTAATTTTCTCATTTCATCTTCAAAAAACCTCTCTTCAGCAAGAAAACTTACTCTCACCCTCAGAGCAACCATTTTTTCTCTAGGAAGTGCCATTTCTCCTCTGCGCTGCGCATTTGCTGCACTTTGCCAAAGCGATGCGTTTTATAATTTGGGAGGCAAAATATTCATTGCAGCAGTATTATTCATCAGCAAATAGGTCCAGTGTATCAGTGAAAAGTAAGTGGGCATCCAAATAACCTCTTGTGTCTTCATTTCATGATTAGAAAGAGAAATCCCCTCTTATAGGGTTTTGATTCCATTTCTTGGTTTCATGTTTTCATTAGTAAATTGCTAAGTAAAACCCTATGTTTGAAGCTAACTCACTTTCCCCCACCTTTCATACACTCTCCTAACCATTTCCCATCATTCCTGTCCTTTATTTACCCTATTTTCCTACAAACCCTAACCTAGACTAGAATTTTCTAGGTTAGGACTGGTTTTTCCCTTTTTGGACCCCTTACCCTCATCCATTCCCTCAATTTTAACTTTCCCCTACTCCCTAACATCTCTTCCTACCCCCTTAAATTTTCCCAAGAATTTAGGAAGCCCTTAACCCCTTAATCTCCCTTCATTCCCAAAAATTGCCTAAATCCCCTATTTTTCCCTTCACTAAAACCCTAATTCCCTTTCCCATTGAGCTAGGGTTAGCATGGATTCTGAAACTAATAAGAAAAAGAGGCACAAGGGAGGCCCAAATCAACATGTATGAGCCCATTTTAGCACAGGAGATCTTGTCCTCACCATTCCTAAAGAAATCATTTCAGGATGTTGGTTGCCTTGCCTTTTTCCAAAAGGTTGAGGAACTAGGTTTTCATGACAAAATTACCAACACTTTTGCCACCAGATTAAGGAGAGATTAGGTGAAAATTACATGGGTGGAGTTCACTCTTTCAACAGAGACCATTGCTATAGCCACAAGGATTCCAAACAATGGAGAAATTTAGTTTACAAGTAGAGACCTTAACCTTGAAAGTTACAAAATGTACTTGAATCCAACATACAAAAAAACTCCTACACATGTATTTCCATTTAGAAAAATGCTGGACAAGTATGCCCCTTTCATGAAACTGATTATGAGATATTTCACATGTGAGGGCATATACTCAAAGTTGTATCAGTATCATATAAGACTCTTGATGCATTTCACTGGTGTAAAAACCCTAAACTTGCCTCATTACCTTTACAAAAGCATGATAAAGATGGCAGAGAAGGTAAGAAGATTGGGAGAAAATCATCATGCTAGTTTCTTTCACCATGGCTTGGTGAGGATCCTAGTTTCCAATCAACTCACACAGATCAATTTTTCATGGGATTGTTTTATATATTCAACTTCTCTTTTGTCTTCTCTAGCTCAGCCTAGCAGTCACTCTACACCCTTGGCTTCACCAACATATCAAGAGGTTGCTTCCTCAAGAAAAATTAAGAAAAGAGTTCCTAGGAAAGAGGTGACACAAACTTATGTCATAGGTAAGAGGCTTTTGTTTGCTCCAGATATTGTTGAAAGGGCCAAGCCTACATCAGGTGAACAAGGATCATCATCACATCATGAGGCACCATTGCAGGATGAGGAACCATTCCATCTTGACACTGATATGGAAGATTTGGAGGTGAATGAAGAGAAAAAAAACCAAATCATATCATTACGGAGAAGGAGGCCGATATTATATAGATCAAGGAGAGTTTGTGAAAGTCCAAATTATTGGTTTCATTCTTGTAGCAGGAGAAGATGGAACTAAAGGTAAATCAAATGCTCTTAAAAAAGCCTAAATTTGATTTGGAAAAGGATGATGAAAAAGGTAAGGAAGAGGTTGAGATTGATGATTCATAGGATCAGGAAGAGTAGGTTAGAACAAATATACCAAGGACAAGATGCCTCAAGAGGGCACTTGAGCAACAAAAAGAAGCATCTCCACCAAAAACTCAAATGACAGTTGATGAAATCATCTTGGTAGAAATTGAAAAAGACAAGGTAGGATGGCTTGATAGAGTGAATTTCCACAAGGAAATTCTTCTCAAAAAGGAAAATAGGAACAAAAAATTGCAAAGACACATGGCCATGCATTACTATACATGAAATCAGGTCTCCCAAGTAAGAATCAAACAATTAAAGAAGAAACTCAAGGAAACCCTAATGAGGCAAAAAGAGAAGGATAAGTTGGATTTACCTGCTGAAGCCTCTCTCATAGCATGACATATCATCATAGGCCTTCATGGGACAATTTTGGAGAAGTTTTGAAGAATTTTGTTGTTGTTGTTGTTGTTGTTGTGAATTTTGGCCAATTTGGAAATTGCAATACAACCAAAAGCGCAGCACCTTGGCGATGCACTTTTTCCTCAGCCATAAAAATGCCAAAAAGTCAAATTTTCTAGATAAATAATGACCTATACATCACAGCTATCAATCTGGGGTACCTTTTCAGCAATTTGGTGAAGATAAAATGCCCAAAAAAGAGGTCAAAACACACTTTATGCCACTATTTTGGAACATGCACTGCGCTTTTGGGAGTACCTGTGGTAAATTACATTTTTATCCCTCATGAAGTGTCTATTTTTCTTGATTGAGGTGTCTAATGACAAATAGAAATCATCAGATTTCCAGAGAATCTTTCATAACTGGATTTGGAGCATGGGAAGGCGTTAAAAAGTATCTCACAAGATGGGCACTGTGCTTTATTAGACATGCACTGTGCTTTTCCAAATTTGTCCAAATTTCGAGTTTTTTCTCAGTAACTCTTGGTATGATGATGTAATTTATTTATTTTCATGTTGAGTTGATGTAATGTGATGTAAATAAGTTTTTTATGGTTAATTTTATGTAATTTGGACCTCATTAATGAGGAGCATGCCCGTTAAACTCTAAAAGGAGGGTTTGTTCAAATCTCCTTAGTCTTCAGGGTTTTGTTGAGAGAATCTTGTGAGTTGTTCCTACACTAAGGGATTCAACCCTTGAGAGAGGGGACACTTTTTTTGAGTCTATATGTATGTGTTTTTCAGTCATTTTGATGGTTGAACATCAAAGGGTGGAAATCTTGTAGCTTGTACTTCATCACTTTTTACAGGAAATCAAAGGACAATTGCAGCTATTATTCAGGAATTCTCGCGTTGTGAGTTTGTGATAATTTTTTCTCTATGCTATAGTTTTATATGAATGATATACTTGTCTCCTTACCATATCTATGATCTTCAATGATTTTCCTAAGAGGTTATATGCATAATTATTTTCATTAAAGATATGTTTTGTTAGAAAT
Source organism: Pinus albicaulis (assembly GCA_034641835.2). Classification (NCBI taxonomy): domain Eukaryota; kingdom Viridiplantae; phylum Streptophyta; class Pinopsida; order Pinales; family Pinaceae; genus Pinus; species Pinus albicaulis. Next base: position 369,921,249 of record CM076571.1, on the reverse strand, counting down.
ATCATTTTGTGTAATTTTCCTTCTTGATTAATGAATTCATGGTGCACATGCTCATTATGATCTCTTTCTCTTTCAAACCCTACACTACACTGACAAAATCCTAAGCCATCACAAAAGCATAGTTATCTTTCTCCTCTATATCTCTTGCAACTGTAACCGTTGATACTTTGACCTAATTCCCTGATTTTCATCCCTGATCCATCATAAAAACCCTAAAAATTTCCAAACCATAAAGCTGAGTTATTTAGCCTAAAATCCATTCTTCTACCAGTTAAACCCTTGGCTGTGTTTTTCCAATTTGGTTTGGTAGGGCTAGATACCAAAATAAAAGCTTGGTTTGAGGCTACCTCCGTCGATATCCTTTTAGCCTTGGGACACTATGGAGGCTAACAAGGTCACTAGCAGAGTGGTAAATGCTTTTGTTGGAAATACTGAGAGGGGGGGTGAATCAGTATTCCTTTCAATTAGAGCATTAGTTAATATTAAATTATTATCAGTGTTTGCACAATGATAGCAGAAAACAAGAGGAACACAAATGCACATAATTTTAAAGGTGGAAAACCAATCCGGGACAAAAACCACCTAATTCTTTTCTAATAATTCTTTAATATTCAACTCCAATTGAAAATAAAGCTCGAACTTCCTAGAATCTAGAAAAGCATTCTTCTCTAGCTCCCACTAGATGGACGCTCCAATGATCGAGATTCTTTAGTAGTCAACTGAATGTATTCCCCAACACTCAATGAGCTACAACTCACCCTAGCACCACCCTACCACCCTTTATAAGAATAAAATAAGAATGGACTCTCGTACCAGGGAAAATGGTCCACTTTAAAATGATATAGAATGATGTAGAAAAAGAAGACACACTAGAACATAACCCCAACTATGACACAACCACCTAATGATGATCCTAGACCACCCGACACTACCTCTTCAACTCTTGGCAGATAGACACTAGTACAATTTGTACAATAATGTATTTACAATGACTTAGTACAATGATACCTTTACAATGATTGTATGCAGTGCTTCCCACTTGAAGACTTCATATGATGAAATTCTTGTTGTTGTTATGTACCTTGGTTGCTACTCTTGTCATGCTACCCTCTGCTGCACCTTGCTTTGCTTTTCTTCCCTAGAAATCCTGGTCCTTTGCAGCCCTTGACAACACATGATCTAGCTTTTTCTTTGCCTTCTAGGAGCTTGATATTGAATCTGGTGTATCTCTGTTATTTCAGATCCCTAATATCTGATTTTTTGTCCTGTAGTATTCCTCTGAGTCGTCTTTCCAATTCCACAGGTCTGACACAATTTGTATTCTTCAAGAGAAAGTTATACCCAATCTCTCACAATGCCCTAATTATGGACTGTTTCAGCAGAGCAAACTTGTATGGAATTCCACGTGTCACTTTTTCTTCATTAGGCTCTGAAATTGATAGAGTGAAAACTAAATTCCGTTCAATATCTTCCAATTTTTACGAAATTCCAATCCGATACTCAGAGAGAGAGTTATGACAATTTTCCCAAGGTCACTTATTTCAGATGAATTTCAGGAGCCTAGAAAAACACTGACTTCCATAGATCATATCTTCGAAAATACTGCGCACCTTGATCTGAAATTTTCACAGTAGCTTCCACAGGATTTCGGATTTGTCTCATAAAAATTTCAGCTTCTGAGCCTTCGTAGAAACAAATTTAGAGTGAAAATTCCACGATGACCTGTTTCAGATGGTGAAATCCCTTGCATGAGGAGGATATGAGGATCACAATTTATATAAATGCTTAGGTTGAGAGAGGCTTCAATAAGTGAACGTGGGAGAGATTTTAGGAGCTTAAAAAATATTAATTATGAATTTTCAATGACCCATGCCACAACCCCATGGGGTTTTAGCCCACTAATTGGGGGTACAAACTTCAAACATGAATATCTCTGAAACCGTGAAGAATTACATGGCGTGCCATATATCAACGGAAACATATAGACAAGTAGAAACCATAAAAAGCTTTATTGACCTAGAATATATTAATTTGGTAGGTCAAAATTCCCATGCAATATTGGGTTACCCCTGGTGCTGCTTGGGTTGACATCAATGATAACCACTGATCAACAATCTCCCCCTTTGGCATTGATGGCAACACAAGTACTCCCCCTGCGATCATGACACCTGTTCCTACAACATTCTCTCCCCCTTTGACATCAATGGAAAAGGGTAACTCCCCCTGAAAGACAACCATCCTGTGGACCTATACACACTTTCACTCCCCCTGACACGCAACCATCTATGGACCTGTACACACTTCCAATCCCCCTTTATATTCTAAATAAGGAAAATCTAATGAGAACTTGGGAGAATCCCAAGCTTCTGATGAAGATATTCCAATGCTTCACGAGTACTATCACGATCATCAACACTTCTTGCCCAATCTACATCTATAAAGGAATGAATAATGATATTGTTACCCTTGGGATACCACAAGCCATATTCTGTTGTTCCCTTTAGATATCGAAGAATTATTTTGATGGAAATAATATGTGATTCTTTTGGTGCTGCTTGGAATCTTGCTACTTGTCCAACTGCTTGCATAACATCTGGCGGGAGGCTGTTACATATAGAATACTACCAATCATAGCTCTCTACAACCTTTGATCCACATCCTTAGATCAGTCGTCTATGCTCAAGTTGCAACTTGTTACCATTGGAGTAAGGATGGGTTTGCAATCTTCCATTTTAAATTTCTTGAGCATTTCCTTGATGTACTTGGCTTGACATATAAATATTCCTTTCTCTTGCTGAGATATTTGAAGCCCTAAGAAGTATGTGAGCTCACCAAGTAAATACATCTCGAAATCACTTTGCATCTTTGTAGAAAAATTCTTACTTAGTCGATCATCATTGCTACCAAATATTATATCATCCTCTTTAGCTATTAGACATGCTTTAGTTGGTTCATCCAGAACATATATGTCATTTGGAGCTCGACTTGCTGTAGCCACAATTTCACCATACATGCCTTTCCTGATTTCACATTTTGTGAAGTTGAATAGTATTGTGTGTCCTTGATCACATTCTTGGCTAGAGCATCTTTGCTTTCGAGAGTAACAGTACCTGATCCTATAACATTTGAAGATCCATAATTTCCAAAGGACATGGTTCCATCCTTATTCTCTTTCAGAGATACAAATTTATTTCTATCTCCAGTCATATGAGTTGAGAAACCGCTATCAACATACCACACATCTTTGTTCTTTTGAGCCTTGAAAGCGAGAGCACAATTACCAGTCTTCTTCTTCTTCCATGTTCGTTCATTCTGTGGCTTCGAAGATTCTTCTGGAGGATTTTCAAGTTTGCAGTCTTTGGCTATGTGTCCAAAGTTTCGACATCTGTAACATTCAATATTATTTCTTAAATGTTCAAATCTATTGATGTTTCGCTGAGCCCTGGGAGGTTCATATTTGACAGATCTCCTGGAATTGTATTCGTTCCTAGGGTACATGTAACATTCTATAGCTTTATGACCAAATTTTCCGCATGAATAACAATAGCCATAAAAAATATGTTGGTACCTGGATGGAAATTTTCGTCGAGGAATTGTCTTCCAAGGCTATTCTTGTGAATCTTGTCCAATGAAGTCTACATGTATGTCAGATCTCATAGGTTCATTGTATTTTGTTGTAGAAGGTCATGATTCTTATTCTTTGTAACCGATGCCAGTTCTATCATTGTAAGATTGTTGATTGTTGATGAGTTCTTCTAATGCCCTTGAGCTGTTGGCATAGTTTTGGATAGTTTTTCCTTTCTTCACTTCCTCACGCAACGAGACTACTTCGGCTTCTAATTCTTCCCTTTCTTGGTTGCTTTCTTCCAACTTCTTTTGAAGTGACTCTTCAATGCATTTGTGTTCTTCAGCTTAAATTTTGAGACCTTGAACTTGTTCTTCAAGAGTATTGGAATGTATATTCTCTGCCTTGAGATCTTTTATAAGCTTGATTGCTTCCTTATAAAATTCTTCTATGGTCAATCTTTCTTCTTCGTTGTTTGATACCTCTTGTTTATTGTGCTTGGCCATAAACAATACTCTCTCATTGGCTTCTTCTTCACTGTCATTGTCTTCATCGGATGATGAGCTATCTTCTTTAGAGAGAAAGTTCCTTTTGGATCCTTTCTTGTTGAATTTCTTAAAGCCTTTCTTTCCTTTTGAGTTGCCATCACTTCTGTTTGGACATTTTGCTGCGAAATGCCCAACCTCATCACAGCCGAAACATATCAATCGAAGTTTACCTTTGAATTTTCCCTTACCAATTTTTAGTTTTCTCGTGAAGTAAGCATATTGTTTGTTGAAATTTGGTTACCGGAGGACAGGTGGTTCCCTAAGGCTTTGATCTTTGGCCTAGGGAAAAGTGTCCAAAAGAATTTAATTTTTCTCCTAAAGTGACTTTATAATTTTTTATAAAGTCAAATCTAATTTAAAAGTGACTTTATGTTATAAAGTTACTAAAGTCTAATTTTAAAGTGACTTTAATAAAGTCAATATAAAATTAGAAAGGAAAAGTGACTTTGGAAATAAATGACTAAGTGGGTCTTTATTAAAGTGGGGTGAATTAAAAAATAGAAAGTGAGATTTAAATGAGCATTTAATCTCAGCCCTAGATCTCAATTTATCTCAGCCATTGGATTTAGGGATTCCCCAAAAGTCACTTAGGGTTAGGTTAAAGGAGGAAAAGGAGGAAAAGGTCATTCATTCTTTCATGAGCAGATTGAGAGAAGGAGAGCAAGAGAGCAAGGGAGATTTCTGGGCAGTGAGGAGAAGGAGGCAGCAGCTTGGCACACATTCCAAGGCAGCATTTCAGCAAGTCCGTACAACTGAGTTAGCACACAGTGAAAGGCAGATTTTGGGCACGATTTTCTAGAAAGGCCGTACTGCAGTTTTGGTTCAGATTCCAAGGAGGCCGTACAACGAGTTAGCACAGAAATCGAGGAGCAGAAAAGCTGAAGTTTGCTGGCACGTTTTTCAAGGGAGGCCGTACAGCAAGTGGCTGTACCTTGGCACACTTTTCTAGGCAAAAATCCGTACAGCTGTAATGCTGTTTTCTGCACAGAAATCGAGGAAAACCGTACAACAACATTTATGGCAGCTTGCACGTTTTTCTAGGCAGTCGATACAGCAGCATTTAAGGCTGAAATTTGGGCACAAAAATCGAGGAGGCCGTACAGCATCTATTGCTGTTTTGTTTTGCTGTTTGCAAGTTTTTCCAGTTGGCTGTGAGGCACGGAAAACGAGATAAGTTGTAAAAGTTTGCTTGCTGATTTTTTGCTGAATATTTCTCTCATTGTAAAAAGCATTTTCCAGAAATAAGGAGGAGCTTTTGAACTGGTTTTCCCCAAGAGTTGTAGGGGGTTTTTCCAAGGTCACTTTGACCAAAAATCACTGTGTTTAAATGTGTTGAATGGCTGTTTGTATGTGCTGATATTTATTTCTGCATTTTCCAGCATTCTGTAATATTTCCAGAATTTGTGTTTTCAGCAAAATTTATTTTCCAGTTGTTGAATGTATGGATATGGGAAAGGGCATTTAACTATTTTGGAGAAATAAGGTGAAACTGAAAACCGGGGTGGGAAACAGAAAATTTCTACATGGTATCAGAGCTTGAGTGCTGAAGTGCAGTTTGGGACAGCAAGGAGAAAAATACAACTTGCTGATTTTTCACTCAGAAAATTCCAGCAAGCTGATTTTTTCACAAACATAATTTTTACCTTTACTACAACAGTGCTTTTTTTTTCAGTTTTTAGGACAGCAGGATGTCATTGGGATTGAGGGTGGAGGATAGGTTGGATGGGCATACCAATTACAGTGTTTGGAAGGAGAGAATGCAGAGTATCTTTGAGGAGGCGGAAGTCTGGGACATAATGGTGCATACCGCACAGAACCCTGTAAATGTGCCTACTGATGCTACTCAGTTGGCAACATATAATAAAAAGAACAACAAGGGTAAGAGACTGATTCTAGATGGAATCAAAGACCATTGCATTCCTCATGTGAGAGGAAAGAGAAATGCTCATGAGATGTGGATAGCATTGACCAACCTCTACCAGAGTACCAATGAAAACCGGAAAATGGTCCTGAAGGAGAAGCTGAAGAACATTAAGATGGGTAAGACTGATAGTGCAGCTGGATATCTCACAAAGATTACTAATGTGAGAGATGAGTTGGCAGCAATTGGAGAGGTCATTCAATCCACTGAGTTGGTGCGGATAGCAGTGAATGGCCTCCCCAGTTCATGGATGAACTTTGCTGATGGGGTTTGTGCACGTGAGACCCTTCCCACATGGGAGAGGTTTTGGGATGACTGCATTCAGACAGAGATCAGGAAAGGTCAGCTTGGGGCAGCCAAGCCAGTTGAGCAGGATGAGGATGTAGCACTGTTGGCAGGATGCAAGAAAGGCAAAGGGAAGAAGTAGGCTTCCACAAGCAATGGTGGGGGCAAAGGTAAAGGTAAATAGGATAACACACAGAAGGACTATTCCAAGGTGAAGTGTTGGAATTGTCAGAAGATGGGACACTATGCAGTTGTGTGTCCGAAGAAGAAGAAGAAGAAGGGGAAGAACCAGAGCATGGCAGCTTCAGCAGAGGTTGAGGACTTTGCAGATCGTTTTGACCGGGAGTTTGGGTTCACTGCGTTTGAGTTCTCTAGTGCGGGATCATCTGCCATAGAGGTTCAGAGGGAGCATGCATTTCACTCGACAGTGGGGCTTCACGTCACATGACAGGAGTTCGTGAGTACTTCTCAGAGCTTTCAGAGAGTGGCACTGATATATAGGTAGTACTCGGTGATGACAGAGTTGTTAGAGCAGTCGGTGTGGGGACACTGACATTTCAGAGGGAGTCTAAACCTCCCTTGAAGGTGTCAAATGTTCTTTATGTGCCAGGGATGAGGAAGAACCTCATATCCATCTCAGCTTTGGAGGATAGAGGATATGAGGTACTGTTTAGGGGAGGACAGGTGCTGATGTATCCTAGGGGCACTCCAGCTGATTCAGCTAGAGTGATAGGTGTACGCCATGCAAAGGTGTACAAGTTTTCATTTAAGCCCCTTTTGACATCGAGCAGTAGCACCGACATCAGAGCTAGCAGTTATGAGCTGTGTGAGATTTGGCACCGCAGGATGGGGCATATGTATCATGGAGCCTTAAGGACCTTGCGGGAGATCACTACAGGTGTGCCAGATTTCAGTACTGATCACTTTGATACTTGCAGAGGATGTGCGATGGGAAAGTTTGCCAAATCCCTTTTTCCCAGCAGTGACAGCAGAGTGACTGGGATACTTGATTTGATTCATTCCGATGTGAGCGGTCGGATGTCTCGTGTTTCCTTGAGTGGATATGAGTACTATGTGTTATTCATTGATGATCACTCCAGGAGGACCTGGATTTATTTCTTGAAGACCAAGAGTGAGGTCTTCAAGCGGTTTCAGGAGTTCAGAGCTCTTGTGGAGACACGGACAGGTCGGAAGATCAAGTCCCTGAGGTCGGACAATGGAGGAGAGTACACCCTTGGAGAGTTTGTTGACTATTGTGCGGAGGCAGGCATTAGGAGGGAGCTCACTGTTCCTTACAACCCCCAGCAGAACGGGGTTGCGGAGAGGAAGAACAGATCCATCGGAGGGGCTGCCAAAGCCATGTTACATGATCGGGGGTTGCCATTGTTTTTGTGGGCAGAGGCCTGCAACACAGCTGTTTACTTGCAGAACAGGAGTCCGCATCGTGCCTTGGGGCACATGACTCCGGAGGAGGCTTTTTCTGGGAAGAAGCCTGATATGGGTCATCTTCGTATCTTTGGGTGCATGACATACTCCTACATACCCAAGGAGAAGAGGACAAAACTAGAGCCCACCGCAGAGAAGGGTATCTTTGTGGGCTACAGTGAGACCTCCAAGGCCTTTCGGATTTACATTCCTGCGCAGAGGAAAGTTGTTGTCAGGCGGGATGTGAAGTTCGAGGAGGACAGGGCCTTTAGGAGGTCACGGAAGTTAGAGTATCTGGATCAGCCAGACCCTCAGCAGCAGTTGAGTCAGTCACAGGGATCCAGTGGGCAGGGATCAGGAGGATCCGGAGGTACATCTATGACGATGTCAGGTCCGTCAATGGGGAGTGGCTCGCAGAGTCAGAGGGGTGGTGCTATGGGCAGCACGCAGAGCAGTCCACAGAGCAGTTCACTGGGGAGTCCACTGATGGACAGTTCACACGGTACCTCAGCATCTACAGGTTCAGGTGCAGGCAGGAGGACAGCAGACAGACAGTCAGGAGTTCAGGCTCCTGATGTTGAGGAGGAGGAGTTTTATTCTCCGGCGAGAGAAGTGTGCTCAGGGAAGAGGAAGCCCAAGTGGCTTCAGGACACCTTGAGAGATGCCACATCTGTTGCTGAGCCTAAGAGGTCGGTCAGAGAGAGCAGACCACCTGAGAGGTTTTGTAGCTATATGGCAATGGCTACCAGCATCCTTGACTCTGAGCCTTCTAGCTATGAGGAGGCAACTAGCCAGCAGGTCTGGAGAGAGGCCATGCAGGAGGAGTATTCTTCTATCATGAAGAATGATGTTTGGGAGGTGGTGCCGAGGCCTGAGGAAAAATCCGTGGTTACTTCCAGATGGCTTTACAAGGTAAAGCATGCTGCAGATGGCAGCATTGAGAAATTCAAAGCGAGGTTTGTGGCTAGAGGGTTCTCCCAGGTAGAGGGAGTTGATTATGAGGAGACCTTCGCTCCGTGGCTCGATATACTTCGATCCGCTCCATTATATCGATAGCAGCAGAGATGGGTTGGAAGATCCACCAGATGGATGTGAAGACCGCATTTCTCAATGGCTTCATACAGGAGGAGGTGTACATTGAGCAGCCACAGGGCTTTGAGGTGCATGGAAAGGAGTCCCATGTGTGCAGACTGAAGAAGGCCCTTTATGGCCTGAAGCAAGCTCCCAGAGCTTGGTACTCCAGGATAGATACTTACTTGCAGAAGATGGGTTTCACAAAGAGTAAGGCAGATCCGAACCTTTACTATATTGTGATAGGTGAGGAGCCTCTCATTCTGGTGCTGTATGTGGATGACTTAGTCATTACAGGTGCAGAGAGACTCATAGAGCACTGCAAGAGAGATCTTGCGACGGAGTTTGAGATGAAGGACATCGGCTTGATGCATTACTTTTTGGGTTTGGAGGTGTGGCAGGAGGAGGGGCATTTCTTCCTGGGGTAGGGGAAGTATATTGTGGACATCCTTGGCAGATTCCACATGGAGGATTGTAGACCCATGTCGACACCGATGATCACCAACTGGAAGAAGCTTCATGCTTTGGATTCCGAGTTGGTGGATCCCACATTGTATAGACAGCTGATTGGTTCCTTGATGTATTTGGTCAACACTAGACCAGATATTTGTTTTGCAGTCAACACGATGAGTCAGTTTATGTGTGAGCCTAGGAAGGTTCACTGGGTGGCTGCAAAACACATTTTGCGGTACTTGCAGGGGATAGTGGATTATGGTCTGGACTATAGGCAGGGGGATGGAGTGAGATTGGCAGGTTACACTGATTCTGATTGGGCAGGTTGTGCTTCTGATAGGAAGAGCACTTCAGGGTGCTGTTTTGGGTTGGGTTCGGCGGTGGTGTCATGGTTCAGCCGGAAGCAGCAGTCAGTAGCATTGAGTTCAGCGGAAGCAGAGTATATGGCAGCCAGTCTAGCTAGTTGTGAGGCCATCTGGCTTCGCAAGATGTTGTTTGGCTTATTTGGTCAGCCGTTGAGACCTTCAGTGATTTACTGTGATAATCAGAGTTGCATTAAACTCACGGAGAATCCGGTATTTCATGACAGGTCAAAGCATATCGGGATCTCAAATATCATTTCATCAGAGACTATGTTCAGAAAGGAGCTGTGAAGCTTGAGTATATTCCCACTGATGAGCAGGTTGCAGATATTCTTACCAAAGCCTTACCACGGGCAAGCATGTCTACTTCAGAGACAAGATGGGTGTGGTGAGGAACACCTTCCTCGGTAAGAGGGAGTGTTGAAATTTGGTACTGGAGGACAGGTGGTTCCCTAAGGCTTTGATCTTTGGCCTAGGGAAAAGTGTCCAAAAGAATTTAATTTTTCTCCTAAAGTGACTTTATAATTTTTTATAAAGTCAAATGTAATTTAAAAGTGACTTTATGTGATAAAGTTACTAAAGTCTAATTTTAAAGTGACTTTAATAAAGTCAATGTAAAATTAGAAAGGAAAAGTGACTTTGGAAATAAATGACTAAGTGGGGTGAATTAAAAAATAGAAAGTGAGATTTAAATGAGCATTTAATCTCAGCCCTAGATCTCAATCTATCTCAGCCATTGGATTTAGGGATTCCCCAAAAGTCACTTAGGGTTAGGTTAAAGGAGGAAAAGGAGGAAAATATCATTCATTCTTTCATGTGCTGATTGAGAGAAGGAGAGCAAGAGAGCAAGGGAGATTTCTGGGCAGTGAAGAGAAGGAGGCAGCAGCTTGGCACACATTCCAAGGCAACATTTCAGCAAGTCCGTACAGCTGAGTTAGCACACAGTGAAAGGCAGATTTTGGGCACAATTTTCTAGAAAGGTCATACAGCAGTTTTGGTTCAGATTCCAAGGAGGCCGTACAACAAGTTAGCACAGAAATCGAGGAGCAGAAAAGCTGAAGTTTGCTGGCACATTTTTCAGGGAGGCTGTACAACAAGTGGCTGTACCTTGGCATGCTTTTCTAGGCAGAAATCCGTACAGCTGTACTGCTATTTTTCTGCACAGAAATCGAGGAAAACCGTACAGCAGCATTTATGGTAGCTTGCACGCTTTTCTAGGCAGTCCGTACAGCAGCATTTAAGGCTGAAATTTGGGCACAAAAATCGAGGAGGCCGTACAAATAAAACAAAATTCGTGTTTTTTCAGTCATTTTCATTGCTGAAAGCGACTGCGCCTCCCACTGTGAAATTCAAATTTCCACTAAAAATTACTGTTCTATCCAATTTCGTTCAAGAATTCCGCTGGACCAGTGTTCAAGCATCTTCTCGCCACCACTTGATACCTGTTAAATCCCAGTTTGCCTCCGAAAACAGGTATTTATTCTATTGCGCTCCGAAATTCAAAAGAAACTCTGTGTTCCGTGTTTTTTCACTGGATTAGTGTTAAAATCTTATCGCTAAGATCATTCCCTGAGCTGTAAAACTGTGAATTGTTCCCCCGAACCTGCAACTGTGCCAATCATTAAAACTGAAATCACGACATTTCTGTGAAGAAAACCCAGAAACTTCCATTTTGAACACACAAGAACCAAAATGGAAGCCTCGGCAGCCCTGAATGTAACCCCATTGAATGCCCCCCACAGAGAATTAGAATATTTGCCCTTAGTGGATAAGGACTTCCAAATTAAAGACTTAGTGTTTGATGAAATCTCCCTTCGAAGCTATTGTTGCTGCAGAGACGATTATTCAAAAGGATTGGATGTCATTGGGTTGTGGGAATCCAATTTTTCGAGATATCTCATCCCCTCAGTTCTTAATT
>CM076571.1:369238675-369309601 GCA_034641835.2 Pinus albicaulis | reverse complement strand
AAATTCTGAAGAAGTATGGGATGGAAGAGTGCAAACCTGTAAGTACACCAATGGTAACCGGATGTAATCTCAGTTCTCATGATGATTCTCCCACGGTGAATCAACCAGAATATAGATCTATGATAGGATGTCTTCTGTATCTCACTGGGACTAGACGGGATATTATGCATGCAGTTAGGATTGTTGGACGATTCCAAGCCAATCCAAAAGAGTCTCATCTTCAGGCTGTCAAAAGAATATTCAAATATCTACAAGGAACTCAAGACTTTGGACTATGGTATCCAAAGAATGCTGATCTTACTCTTCATGCTTACACTGATGCAGATTGGGCTAGAAATGTTGATGATCGGAAAAGCACAAGTGGTGGTGCATTCTATATGGGGCCCCGGTTGGTATCTTGGTTCAGCAAGAAGCAAAGCTCTATTTCCTTATCTACAGCAGAAGCAGAATATGTGGCTGCCGCATCATGTTGCACTCAACTTCTTTGGATGATGCAAAACTTACAAGACATTCAAATCAAATGTTCACCTCCTATCTCCATTATGTGTGATAATACAAGTGCCATCAGTATCTCAAAGAATCATGTTATGCATTCCAAGACCAAGCACATTCCCATCAAGTATCACTTCTTACATGAACAAGTGCTTGAACAAAAGGTGAAGTTGGAGTATGTTCCCTCCAAAGAACAAGTTGCTGATATATTTACCAAACCTCTGCCCAGGGAAGCATTCGAATATCTCAAACAGAAGCTGGGAATGGTCTCTGCCTCTCAGAAGATCAGATCTGCTTAATTTCAGAAGATTAAATTGGATACGCGGGTTTCCTGAAAGACAGTCGCGTATATACGCGAGTTCATACAAAGAAAACCGCGTATGGGTGGTTGCTGATAAAGTTTTTGGGTCAGCATTCTTAAGCACAAGCTATGGTGCTGTTTGGTATCTCCGAGCGTCGTTACTCAAGCTAAGGAGGAGTTTTGGTCATATGGAAAAGATGCACAGTTTCAGGGGGAGCATTAGCCTGGCTGAGAATAATGCATTGTTGGAATTATGATGGTTCTGAAACTTGATCTCTCTATTGAGGTATTTTTGGTTTTGGTTGTGAAAAGTCATACTTGTAATTTGATGAAAAGGTCATGTTGAGACCCATGATGTAAATTGTAATATTTAGTCATGTAAGGACTTGTTCAAATTTGTAAACCCACTTGGTTGGGTAGTTGAGTCAAAATGTGTAAACCCACTTGGTTGGGTATTTGAGTCGCATATGTAAATCCACTTGGTTGGATCTTTGATGTAAGTATGAGTCTTGGTGATAGGAAGGTCATAGAATCTTGTAATTCATTGAAAAGTATGTTTGAAGATTCAGCATGATCTCAGGGGGAGCATGGTAACTTCAGTGCACATCAGATCTGCAGAGCTCTTATGTCTACATGAGGGGAAAAACCTTGTGTTGGTATTGATCCGCCCTTTGCCCTTGATGTCAAAGGGGGAGAGTGACATGGTGTTTGAATATCATGAATAATGGTTGTGCTTAATGTATCTATCTGTTATGGTGATCAAACACCATCGTGGTTGCCATCAAGTCCAAAGGGGGAGATTGTTGGCAATATGATGCAGAGTGTTGTCCTTGATGGCAACCCACTTGATGAAGATGATGGCAACCTACTTGACGAAGTTGTTCTTGACTTGATGAACTTGTTAAATGATGTAAATATGATGTATCTACAATGAGTACAGAAGGTAATGATGGAAGGAATATCAGTATGTGCCAGAACCTGATGAAAAGAGTATGTCTCAAGGCATACGCGGATTTGTCTAGACGAAGTAGCGTATGCACGCGGGAATTAACGTGCCAAGTCGCGTATGGGAAAAAGCGCTCTAAATTTGTAAAACCAGGGGTAACTACCATGGTATTGACCCATTGTTTTGAATGATGGTTCGCCTATGTGATCCCGTCCAGGAATACCATTGGAAGTTATGTGGTTTTGACTCATGGTATTGATGAAGGGTAACCCTATATAAGGAGAAGAAAATCATTGTGCAAAAGGTGTGGATGAGTCTGGGCTTTGATGAATACTTCACTCTGAAGTATATCTGTATGGGTGAACTCTGTTCCTAATTGATAGATCCGAATCTATGATGCTCCTATGAACATGATGAAGGCTCAAGATCTCTAGATCTAGAAATGGTGAATGTCAAGGATGATCTGAAAAGAAGTGAAGAAGACCTGGCGCAATCCTGTTGAAGAGATTGAAGAAATCTGGGTAAGTTTATAGATCTGGTCTGTACTACAAAGTTTATCTTTTATAGATCTATACGCAGGTTCGTTTCATGAAAAGCGCGTGTATACGCGGGTCTGTGGAAGGAAAAGCGCGTATGCGCAGTTAGGGTTTTTCCCTGGAAAATGCACTGAAGTATACGCGGGTTAGTCTTCTGGAAAGTGCGTATATACGCGGGTCTGATTAAATAAAAGCGCGTATGATTCTGATCTAATGGTTGCTGAAGGTTGAATGTGTTTCTGCATATCTATTATGAAGTCTGGGTTATATCTGATATTCTGGTTACAGTGGTCTCACTGTTCTGTTTGAAGCAATGAGCAAGGTATGATTGTTGATAAGTGAAGGGTTGTGTTGAAGCTATTTGATCCAGTTTGAAAATTGATGAAACGTGGTCTGCAGTGGTGCTAAGGGTCGAAGCCTTCAGTTAGGGGGTAGTAGCTCCCTTTCAGGAGAGGCTGGTAAACGAGTTTAGGGGGTCGTAGCTCCCTTCCAGGAGAGGCTGGTAAATGAGAGCAGGGGGTTGTAGCTCCCTTCCAGGATAGGCTGGTAAACGAGAGAAGGTTGTAGCCTTCTGCAGGTGGGTGCCTGCGTGTTGGTTTGAGTCTGCACCAGTACATGATTGTAAGAAGTTTTCTTAATAATAAATTTTGAAGGCTGAAACGACGGCAGCGGTGGTTTTCTCCCGAATTGGGTTTCCACCTAAAAATCCTGGTGTTCATGTGTGTTGCATGTGTGTGATGATTATTCTGTTCTGTCTGCACCTATTTACTGTTTCTGAAATATCTGATGAATGAATAATGCAATGATCTGAGTTAATATTCAAACACTTAATTAGATCTCTGGACATATGCGAGTTCTGTAAAGGATATCTGCGTATATACGCTAGTTGCCTTCAGTAAAGTAGCGTATGGGTTTTTAAGAAAGGAAAAAGTAAAAGTTTGATTGTCTGCACTAAATACTGATTCACCACCCCCTCTTAGTATTTTTCCCAACACTAACAGGAAATGACATCCACTACACTGGTTAAATTAACTGAAATCAACCCTTAGATAACACATTTAGTAGAAAACATTGAAGGCAAGGAGAGCAGAAACATAGGGTACCTAACAAGGGTAAATCCTATGCCAGATTTCTGATGCGAGCTAGTAGAAATGAAATGAAATGAACTGCAAGTTAATAAAAAATACAGAGATAGAAAAACATCACCGCTGCTTTAGATCAGGATCCAAAGAAATTTTCTTTTCATATTAAAGAGCAACACCAGTCGAGTACAACATTACCAATAGCTGGATATTCAGTCTGAAAACATCTTCCTTAGCCTATCTTACAACTTTACACAGAGACTATGTCTCAAAAGAAACAGCTTGCAATTCTCTGATAACTGATCAACAACCTCTATAATGAGTTTCTTCATGAATTTTGTTGCTGAAAGAGAGCAGAGGAGGTAGGTGAAAAACTAAATGAAGTATTTAAACTCAGAAAATAAAGAGGGCCAAAGCCCATTCTGTTTAAATTCTGTGCATTTATCTCTGGCACTCTTTGGGTGAAAGAGTGGTCTTCTCCAGGCTTCCATGTACTCCGGTATGACTCTGATGTACTTTGGCTGTAGTACTTTGTAGTAATTTTGGTGAATAAACAAAAAGGTAAATAAATGACTGTGAAGTCCGCCATACTGCATAAAAAATGCTTTGGTAGCTTAGGACTGTTGTCAGGGCTGCATTTCCTTAGGGACACGAAATAGAGTGGAGATAGTATGGGCACTTTTTCCTTTATGGAAAGAACAATCTACTGATGTGAAAACCTGATAGTATTTCTTTCTGTGCACTGGGCCTAAAGGGGCTAGGCCCTAATATAAGGTAGAAAGTGGGTTTTTGGCTCATTTTTAGTGCATTTCAAGGCCAATGAAGGGTAACGATAAGGGAAGAAAGGGGAAAATAAACCAAACCAGGGGTGCGTGCGTGGTTTAAAGGGGATTTTGGGATAGTTTATGAGGACTAAGGGAGGAGTTTTTGGGGTGAAAAGGGGGCTTTGAAAAAGGGGGAAAAAGGGTGAAATGGAGAATTCTGCAGAGGTACAACGGGCAAATAAAGGCCTTTTGGAGCGCAATTTTTACAATTAGTGAGGCCTTGTGGATGGAAACAACAGAGGAAATTTTATCAAAGGACACAAGGCACAAGGAGGTTTCAAGGATGATGTGTTTTTCAAGAAAAATGCATTCCTTGAAGGCTCAAAAACAATTTAGCCCCTTGTTTGCTTGTCAAAATTTATAGGGGGGTTAACAAGGCCTCCAAGTCAAAGGGACTCAGATACCGATTGGGGATCTAGAGAGGTTAGAGGCCCGTGCAGTGGAAGCAGCAATGTTGCGGATCCTGTGCAGCCAGGCGCTCCATCACATCACTGGAGGGCAGATGATGATTGTGGAATCAATGTTGAGCGGGACCTACTATGGGTTGGCCCAAATGATGTTGGTGTCATTGAAACGACATATTTCGCTTTGGAAGCGGCAAGCGAACCATGATTGCTCATACGAGATCGTATTGTGCTCCTTCTTTTTCGAGAAGATCTTGACCTTGTGACCTCGTGTACAGCTACCAGATGGGGGTTCGAGAGAACCCGGGATGTGCCGGTGGGGGCGCTTACTGTGTAGAGGAGGAGGAGGGGCGGTCGGGCAAGTGTTCTGACCAGACTTCTTTTCCCATTGGGATTAGATGTCGTTGTACATAGATGACTATCCCTATAGTGGGATGAGTTATTGTGGAGATCCGGACTTGCCACTTCTGCCTAGTCGAGTATGGGGGCCTGATGGTAAGTGACAAGTGACTAAATTTTTATGTGCATGTTAAATTTTGTGAATAGTATATATGGTACTGATTCTTATACTTTTGGTATGCAGATATAGCTCCGGTGAAACCGGCCAGATATATGGGACGACCTACGGTAGTAGGGACTGCAGGTACTAGTGGATCGAGAACGGCACAGAATGAGGACATGGCCGCCCTCCTGGAGGACATCCATCGTAGATGTGAGGGGCTTCTTACCAGTGTTTCAGAGCGGGGATGGAAAGACTTAGAAAACCAGTACATAGAGCTATATATTGGTCTACCTTCAGAATGGAGAGGTGTCATGCGGTGCATGGCGATGGCCGGTCGGACTGTGCATGATCTACGAGCTGCGGGAGTAGAGCCATTGGCTCAGGATCCTCCAGAGAGTGATTAGATGTGGGGCAGGTGGTGGCCCCTAGTGTGTATGTAGGGGCAAGTGTTGCCCCCTAGTTTTGAGATGTGTGTGTTGTAACATGCTAAGGGCATGTCATATGTATCAGAGTATATGGGCTCTAAAAACATGTTGTATGATATATATCATTTTTTTGATGATTTTGAATGTTATTTTCTTGCGTGTGATAAATGCCAATATAGAAAATGGTTTGCAATGCTATCTACGTAGTGATTTTGTCTTCTAGGTACATGATTGAAAGTAATGAATCTAAATTCACATATCAAAAGTTTCACTCGTAAATATCATCTAAATAGGATAGGATTATGCACACGATAGACACCATTGAGTTGTAGGACAAGAATCAGGGAATCTAAATGAACGTGTAGATGGAGGATGCAATGAGAGAGGGCATCAGATAAGAGGCCATGGACTGCATCATATTCAGCCTAATTATTGGTGGCATTACCAATGCAGACCCCATTAGAGAGAACGAGGGTATGCAAGGAGGTAAAGATGGCCCAAGCTGCCGAGGCTAGATTCCGGGAATAACGACTTGCCCCATCGGCGTAGCCAATATAATGTGTGGTTGGGAGGTCCTGCAAAATAGTGTCACAAGACAAGAAATGGGAGGAGGAAGAACGATGATGGCAACGTGAGTGTAGAGTAGACATCAAACGACAACTGTGGGAGGGATTAGTCTGGATAGGATGGCTATGACTCATAGACCGACTAGAGGGTGATGTATGAGGGCTACGGGAGGAATAGCTGGAGCTCATGCTGCGGAGAACATCATAGATACGGATGGTATCATCCTGGTTATGTGTGGGAAAGAAACGGTTGAGGAAACCACATGGCGCTGCAAAGATACCTAAATCATCAGCATGGGAAGAAAGGCTCACATACGAATCATCATGGGGGATGATAGAAGAACAAGTAAAAATATGGTCAAATGATGTGGAGCCCAAGAATGTTTCTGAAGGGAGATCAAGCAAAACAGACGGAGGGGATTCAGAGGGAATGTACTCCGAGGGTTGCACGGATGATGATAGGTATAGGATGGGGGCAGTAGGTTCCGTCATCTCAACATCACGGGGGGGAATGTCAATGGTAGCAGGGGGATCCTCTAGTTGACCTAACGCATACTGCGTGAGGATGGGAGAGGCGGATTGATTTTGTTCAACCTCATACTCGTGAATGACCTCTAAAAAGGCTCGGTAATGCGTTAAGTGAGGAAAATGGTGAGAATAATGGCCATGGAAACCACACAGAGCACAAGTTTTATTGGTGCAAAGAGTCTTTGGGTTCTTGGTTGCGGACGAGGAAGAAATAGAGGGTTCAAGGACCGTAGACTCAGGGAACGCGACTTTAACCATGGGTTTAATACGGGGCAACTCAGGACAAGTATGGGTGGCATGACCGATGCCATCACACAAGGCACAAGGCTTGGCGGGTGTAGGAGGGGTAGGGCCAGTCTAGATGGCCTTGTCTTTGGATGCCCCATTTCAAGCTTTTCCTTTCTTTCTCGTAGCTGTCACAACAGGAGAAGGGTCTTGTTGAGGTTCTGGTGGCACTGTAGCGACGGAAGAAGCTAAAGGAATCGGTTGAACCAGTGTCAAAGCAAGGTATGGTTTGGGGTGACCTAGTGGGGTCTCGGCTGGAGGGTTAAGATACCAGACGGGTATTCCTAGAGTCAAATTGGGGAGGGAAAGGGTGGCCATGATGGGGACTGAATAGACTCCGGGAGGGGGAGCAAGGAAAGGTATTTGACCGGCGGGGTAATGGCTAGGAGGGACGGCTCCAATATGGTTGAGACCTGGGGGAACCGACCCAGGAGGGTAGAGAGGCTCATGGGTACTAGTTGAATGATAAGGTCCAGAAGGAAGAGGTTTGACCAGCTGAGGCGAAGGGCTAGGAGCTGGTTGTGGCGGGTGAGGTTGAGGTTGCTGACTAGCCGAAGCGGGCCGCTTAAGGTTAGCCCAAGACGATTGCATCATGCAAACATTCGCTAAGCTGGGATCAGAGACAAGAGGAGGAGGAAGACCAAGGAAGGTTCCAAGAAATTAGGAGTCTTTATAGACGCCGGGGGAGACACTGGTCAAAGAATCGATAGTTTGCTTATTGGCTACAAAAGAGATGGTCAACTCAAGGGAGGTTTGAGATTTTGGCTCATGATATGTCAACTGGTCAATGGTGACTATCTTTCCATTGTGAGGGAAAAAAATCTTGCAGTGGACCGCGGATGGGACAACAGACATGGCATAGGTGTAGCTACACCCCAAAAGAATGTTATAATCAAGAGGGGCGTTGATGACTTCAACTTCAACGCAAACAGTCTTGCCCGCAAGAGTGATAGGACAATTACGGAATATGCCAATGGGCTGGGAGGCATGGCCATCCCACGTAGTGGAAGGGGTCAGCTCAGGAGATCTGAGTTGTTTCCAAACTGAAGCAGACATCACACAGGTAGATGCCCCCTCATCAATAATACACCTAAACACATTAGCGTTCCGGATTTTAACTAGGATTTGGAAAGCGACAGAAGCAGGAAGGGGAGGATGATCTGACTGACGGACATCAAGAAAAATCAATTGGTCATCAGTAGGATCTACATCACCCATGGCGGATAGTAGAGCCTTCCTTTGAGAAGGACACGACTGGAGGAGTTACAGTGTTGAAATGGTAGCAGGAGACTGCGCCAAATCATCTACTATGCTATACGAATGAGCAGCTCGACTGAAAGCAACATTTCGGTGTAATGGGCCCTTAGGAATCTTGGTAGGAACCTCAACTTTTGGTTGAGGGATCTGCAAAGGACCATTGGGTGTCGAAAGAGGCTCTGTAGGACCTAAAGAAAGTGACTCGGGGACAGACGGAGCAGGAGGCTTAGGATACTGAAGAGATGGGGTTTGAAGGTTAAGGTCAACGGTGAGAGGTTGGTCATAATTCATCATGAGAATCTGGTAATCAAAGGAGCCAGAAGGGGAAGGTTGAGTGGTTACTGGGGCATGAGGTGGTTGAGTAGCCACGAATCCTTGCTGAGGGAAAGGATCGGTAAACACAGCTAGTTGAGAAGTAGCCTCATCGGGGGGAATAGTAGGGGAGGCATGTTGTCCTCGCAAGGTGGCCTGAGACTCCCACATCTACCGCATATGTGGTAATAGGGGGAAATCGTGAGTGTAATGACCGTAAACACCGCAACACGAAAAAGGCTTATTTGTACGAAGAGGCTTGTCCGACTTGGGCTGAGTGCCCTATTGTTGGTTAACGGTGTTAGAGTCAATACTGGAAGGATTGGATCCGCGATTACCAGGGGCAGATTGATTTTTATTGCCTTTCCTCTTTCTTTGAGAAGAAGGAGGATTAGTCGCACCCTTTTGTGCAAATACTTGCCCTGGCTGGGGTGGTAATTGCTGTTGCGGGGGTTGAGAAGGCAAGGGAGGTAGAGGTGCAAATGTGGAAGGAGCTGGGGCACCAGGCTATGGATAAGGATACTGGATAGGTTGGGCAACATTGAGGTAAGCAGGAGGTTGGGAAAAGTGAGGAGGCATGCCGTATCCTGGATACATGCTACCTGGAGGGGGGAAAGTGCTGGAGGTGCAGGCCCCTCCCGGAGGGAAACCATAGCCCATAGGAGGTTGAGTGTATGCATGCGAAAGAGCTCCAACGATACCGTCAGCAGAGTGAGATGCCCCCAGGGAATTAGCGCCACCGGGTCTGGGGAGGTCAGGAAGGACAGTATAAACATAACTAGGCTGAGCATAGATGAGGTCATATTTCAAGGCTATTTGGAGGGCAACTTCTTCTATTTGAGGGAACTGGGAGGCGACATATTTTCCGATGGAAAGTAAGAGAGATCGAAGGAACTAGTCCATATAGACCCGATCTTCAAAGGTGGGAGCCCGACATAAGATCCTTCTTCTCCGCCATTCCTGGACATGAGCAGAAAGGCGGGTTGAAGATGATTGACGGAAAGAATTCAAGAGTTTGGTACCAGTGTCGTATCGGAGAGGGAGCTGGAAAGAAGATGAGAAGGCTTAGGAAATGGTGGCAAAGGTGGTATGGGAAGAAGTGGTCTGATCGGCATACCACTTAGAAGCTTCACCTGTAAGCGTGCATTGGAACAATCTAAGATGGATGGAATCATCAGTAATGGAATTGGATGAACACCACATGTGGAAATATTGGATATGGTTGGAGGGATCCTCGCCGGCAAGGCCTTCAAACTTGGGAATATCGGAGGGGAGCTTGGTGGGCATAGCAGGCCAACCAACATTGTGGCGGATAGGATCATTGATCAACTGATTGAAATCGGGGAGACTGAGACCTGCCATATAAGGGAGCAAAGGGACAGTCGAGGTAGTTCCCGTGGTGGTTCTGCTAGTAACAGACCCAGCAGTAGGGCCAGGGTTGCTGCTAGCGTTAGGCCTTGAACTAGACATGGTGAAGGTAATAGGGGGAGAACCCGAAGAATCAAAAGAAGAGTCAGAGTGCGGACTCAGGGGAGGACTAACTCGACGACGGCGGGAAGGAGTAAGTCGACCAACTGGAAACTGAGGGTGAAGGCCAAGAAGTCTCCAGGATAAACGCCTTGGAGGAGCAATGATGACGGCACAAAGGGAAGAAGAAGGAGCAACAAAGGCAGGGAGGTGCAGAATCAAATGATGACAATGTCGAAACAAGGGCAGAAAGGTGTAGGGTCAATTGATTTTAAAGTCTTTGCCTGGCGGTGTTAACCAGACTCTTCTTCGTTTAGGGTCAGTGTGTGGCATGTGTTAATTTTAATTTTTAAACCCAGATGTTTTGAGAGTAAAAGAAAAAAGTGTGCTATGTAACTAAAAATAAATCTACAGAGAACAGTATATAATGTTGAAATAATAGAAAATTAACAGCTAACTATGCATCGATCTAACCCAAGAAGACGGGTCTCCCAAAACTAGTCTAAAAAGAGGGAAAAAATTTAGTCAAAACACACTAAAGAGGGGCCAATAGATCTAAGGCCGGGAGGGACAGGGATCTAAAGGAGAAATATGCTGAAAGGAGGTGCAAAAAACAGCAAAGAGGCAAGGGAAAGGTTGCTGCAACAAAAGCGGAAATCAGCTAAAGATAGAAGGGACAAGGAGGTGACCCTAGAGGCAAACCCAAAAAAAACTATATGAGGCGATTTGGAAGGGAGAAGAGCTGATCTAAAAGGGATCTGAAAGTGAGGTATCAGATCTGAAAAGAAGAAGGCTGAAACTCTGAAAATTCAGACGTCTGAAAGAGATAAAACTCATCCCCAAAAAGTGGAGGGTACTAAAGCCCTAGGAGGATAGATTCTCACTTAGTTGAGTAAAACAGATCAGAAACAGGTCTAAATGGGCGGAGACAGAGGCTGGAAAACCCTGACAGAAGCTTCAAACAAACCCAGAAAAATTGCTAAAAATTTGCAGAAAAAAGTGCAGGTCGTAGGTTCTGACCTGTTTTCTGTCCAGGTCGTAGATTTTGGGCTGAAAAGTGCATCCTGCAGTCCAGGTCATAGTTTCTAGGGCAAAAAGTGCGACCTGCAGCTCTAGGTGTCTCGGCGGAAGATTTCAGAAAAAGTTGTCGTCTCTGTTGTAGCTGATGTCGGTTACCTGCGCAATAGGGCCAAAAACACACGAAAGTTAGAAATTTGAATGTTTGAGGGTTTTATAGGTGAAAAATGACCTAAAAATAGAAAAACAAAGAACTGAAAAAGAAACCCTAGGGTCTGAAGTAGCTGGATATGCAGGAATATGAAAAACGACAGCGGTCGTAATTGAAAACCCGTGTGGAGTCGCCAATTGTTAATATGAATATTTTGTCGAAAAAAGACCACTTTAGCTACGCATAAAAAATAGCCCTAACTTCAATTATGGTTTCCAATATCTTCAAATCTGCATTTATTTGATCAATATAAATGCTGCACAAATCCATATCTATGCGTAAAAAGACATTAAGCAGTAAAAATAAGGTTTTTCTCCATGCATCCAATAGAAAAGATAAGAAAAATAATTTTGAAATAATTTTTATATTAAAGGGCACCTGAGAGGAAAATAAGAAAGGTGTTTCCAATTCTCCTCAATGGGATGGGTTCTTGAAAGTCCTCAACACTTCAGATCTAGAATTTCTCTCTCTTGTTGGTGTAGAAAGCCCAAACAAACATAGAACTCAAAGGGAGCTCACAAAGTGAAATAATGGAAAATTTGACAATGATAACGGCTCAAAGTCAGACCAATAGCATAGATCCAGAGTGATCTAATAGGAAACAAAAGGTGACAAATGAATGGGAAAACCCTTCTATTTATAACAAAATATTAGGGTAGTCTAGGACTTGGTGCACGAATAAAATATTATTAACCAAATTCTAGAACCACCTTTTAGGAATATTTTATTATATTTTTTGGAGGTAAAAGGTATTTGACTTCGGTCAAATCCCTTTATTTGTAAATAATAAATAAATAAATGATTTATTTATTATTTTAAGGAAGTGGTTGAATGATAATTAAATAAATAATCGTTTATTTAATTATTTATAAATGATTTAGTCATATTTAACAAGGAATATTATTTAAATAAGATTTAAATAATTATTCCTAGAAAATAATAAGATAAATAAGGATTTATCTAATTAATTTCCTTGTTTTGGGTTAAATATAACCAGGAATAATAATTAAATTATTGTTTAATTAATTATTCCATGAGGAAAATAAAACAAATATAGATTTGTTTAATATTTCCTTTTGGGGTTTCCTGTTTAGACCATAAACAACCTAATAAATGTGTTTTATTAAGTTATTTTACATAGTGAAAGAAATTTTACTTAGGGTAAAATTGGTCTTACATGGTGTACTTGGGTCCATCTAATGATAATAGGTTAGATGACCAAAAAATGGTGTAACAATCTCAACCTTGCTTTTCTTATAAGTTCTGCTACTACTTGGTTGTTCATTTGTTTCCTCTTAAAAATGATTTCTAACTAGAAAGGTTTCCCATGTATCCCCTATACTTTGAAGATGGAATTCAGCAAGTATTTTAACTAGCCCATGGTGATACATTGTGTTTTCTATGAACTGAACTCTCTTTTGAACATTCCCTAACATAATTTTTAAGAATATTCAACAAGAAACATGGAAGGTTCATTTCTTGTTCTTCAAGAAAATTCATCAACAATATTATGTGGTAGAAAAACACACATCCGAATCGACCTTCATGAGTAACAAATTTTTGGATGATTAAGAGAAAATTCCTCCACTTACTTTTTAGTGCAGATCTAGGGATGCCTTTCCAGAAGACAGTAATTTCCATGCTTGGTTTCTTCAAGAAAACCCTCTAGTCATCTCCTTTTATTCTTGTGTTCTTGAACCATTTTTCTCCTATACTTTGCAATCCAGTGGCTTCTTCTATTAGAGACTCTGTCACTATGAATTTGATGTCTCCTATTTCCACTTCTATGCGATAAAAAATTCTTGCAAAAGTTTTGGTGAATTCCTTGTGGAAACCATCAAGTTTTTCCATAAATTCCAACCAATTTTCTTTCTATAATAATTCTTTTTCCTGTGGATATCCTTCCAAGAATTTATTCCCTGTTGGCTATGTTCGGACAATCACACCCATGGTTGGAAGATGTTTTGCCTCGAGAAATTGTTTTGTTTGAGTGGGAAATGAACTTGGTAGGGTTTTCTTTAGAGCAGAACAATGGATGGTGATGGAAAAATGAGAGGGCGGGTAGGTATGAGATGAAGCTGTAAGAGAATGAATTAGCTATTAGCCATTCATAATTATGATTGAGGCAGTGATCAAATCAATGAATCAATACCTTGAATCATGTTATGATGGTGAAATGGAAATGACGAATTATGAGAGATTTGTCATGACACTATCACCTTTCATAATAATGATGTCAATTTGTTCGGTAATGTTATGTCGATATGATTCATATATGTAATATGTTGACCCCTATTGTTAAATTAAATTATTACATACCTTTTATTTATTTTCTTTCTAACCTTTGGTTGTCATCTTGCAGGTGATCTGTATCATAAGGATTCAATCACTTCTTCCTTTATTTGATCATCAAATGTTCCTGTCAATTGGCTACAGAAACTGTCAAAGATGCAGAAATATTTCAAAGCTACAAAAAATCATCAATTTTGTAGCTTACTTTTTCTTTTTAAGAAAGGGATGCGTAGAAGAATGGAATTTGTTTATAAAAAATTGGTAAAAGAAAATTTAAGGTGCCAAAATAAATTTTGTTTTCACCTTGAATTTTATGTATAAAGCATGCCAACTATCTGTTGGTTTTCATGTTTATACAAAATTTATTATTTATTCATTCATTTATTTTTATTTTTTATTCTTTTCTTTTCTCTTTTTTTTTTCTTTAAGATAGAAAGAAAATAAACTTTTAAGGTTGAGAAGAATAATTCTTCTCAACCAATTTTAAAGCGGAGGTGTTTTGGAATATCTTGACAAATTCTTCTCTTGTCATTGTCTTTTGATAGATCTTGAGTTGGTGTCCATTTACTAATAGAGGAATTTTCTCTTCATCAATAGTCTTGATTCTTACGGCTCTATTGTCAAAAACGTCTTCGATCTCATAAGGTCCAAGCTAGTGAGTTTGGAACTTCCCTTGGAAATCCTTGAATTTTGAATCAAATAGTAGTGCCCAGTGTCCTCAATGAAATTTCATTTCCTTGATGTATTTTTCATACCATCTAGCTCTTTGTTTCTGAACCAATCTAGTCTTCTGGATAACATCTTGTCTTATTTCACCAAGATCATTGAGTTGTCCCACCCTTTAATTTTGTGCTTCGGATAAGTCAAGTCCCAACTTGACTGTTGTTTTATAGGTTTGGATCTTGAACTCTATAGGAAACAAGACTTGCTTTCCATAAACAAGTTCGTAGGGAGTATGTCCTATAATTCTTCTCCATGTAGTTTTGTAGGCCCATAAAGCTTCTCAAAGCTTTTCTGCAAAGTCCCTTCTGTGCAAGTGTACAGTATTGGTGAGAATGCCTTCAATTACCTTGTTTGTAGATTCAAATTGCCCATTTTCTTGGGGATGGTATGGAGTGGGCTTCTGATGCTTGATTTTATATTATTCCACCAACTTTTGTACTACTCTGGATGTGAATTTTGTTCCATGATTTGTTACAATTTCCCTTGGGACACTAAAACGAGTGAAGATATCCTCAAAAATAAATGAAACTACAACATTCTCAGTAGCAAAATAAAGTGCTTTAGCTTCTACCTGTTTAGTAACATAATCAATACATACCAGAATATACCTCTTTTGTTTAGAAGGTGTATTAGTTGGACAAACAAAATCCAAGGCCCATTTCTCAAAGGGTTCAATGAGTACCTGAGGTTGCAGTGGCATTTCAATTGAAAGAACAGGTTTCCCCATCCTTTGGCAATTGTCACATCTCTTAACATATTCTTTGGCATCCTTGAAAAGGGAAGGCCAATAATATCCTAAGAGAAGGATTTTATAAGCAGTTATTTTTTCAAAAAAATGGTCTCCACATGGTTCATCATGGCAAGCTTTGAGTATCTCTAGTATCTCATTCTCTTGTACACACCTTCTGATGATGAGATCTGGTCATGTTTTGTATAGTTATTCATTGATCCATGAGTAAGAAGCACTTGTTTGGATTATTTTTCTCTTCCTCTAGGAAACAAATGAGATGGTAATTTTCTTGTAGCCAAATAATTAGCAATATATTCATACGAAGGTGATTTAGTAGATACTACAAAAATTTATACATCTGGAAATTTATCCTCTACAGGCATATCATTACAATAATTTTGAATCCTACATAAAAATTTAGCAATTTTATTTTGTTTTCCGAGTCGATCTAGAATGGTGATGTTAAACTCTTGTAATAGTATTAGCCATCTGGTTATTCTGCCATTAGTGATTGGATTTTTCATTAAATATATAATGGAAAAATGTTCTATGTGAATGAAAGATTCATAACCAGTGATGTAATCTCTGAACTTATTAATAGCATGCACTACAACTAAAAACTCTTTTTCAGTTACAGTGTAATTTAGCTCTACTTGAGTTAAATTTTTAGTGGTATAGTAAATGGCATAAGGAGTAAGATCTTTCTACCCCAACATGGCCCCTAAGGTTGTATCTGAATCATTAGTAGATATGTGGAAAGGAAATTTCCAATTAGGTCCTTTTAAAATAGGTGCTTGAGAGACTTTCTTTTTCAAAGTTTCAAAGGCATTTTGACAATTAGAGTCCCAATTGAATTCAAAATCTTTGTTAAGTAATTTGAAGAGTGGAGATGCTAGTTTTGTGAAGTTTTCTATAAATCTTCTATAATACCCACTAAAAACAAGAAAACTCCTAACATTTTGTTGAAAATTTGGCACTGATAATTTGGAACTCTACTTCAAATGAGTCTACCTTTATCCCATTTCCTAGAATATGGTGACCTAAAAAAATTCCCTCATTAAACATCATAAAACATTTTTCATGACGTAATGAAAGATTTGATTCTTTGCATCTTATTAGAACTTTTTCTAAATTTTCTAGTGATTCTTCAAAAGAAGTACCATAAACTGTGAAATCATCCATATACACTTCCACACAGTCATGAATAAGATCAGAAAAAATTTCGAGAACTGATATTTGGAATGTTGTTGGAGTATTGCATAATACAAAAGGAAGTACTCGATAAGTATAAGTTCCCCATGGACAGGTAAATGTGGTTTTGTCTTTATCTTCAGGTGCTACTTGAATTTGATTATACCCACTAAAACCATCCAAAAATGAAAAATACTTTTTCCCTGCTAATGTGTCTAAGACTTTATCTATGAAAGGAAGTGGAAAGTGGTCCTTCAATGTTTCTTTATTAAATTCCCTGTAATCGGTGCATACTGATGCAGGGGCATCATGGTTCCAAATTTTGTACATCTAGTAGAATCTAGGGGGTCTTGTGTTTTCAAGGGAGTTGGTTGCCTAAGTATTTAATTAATGTAATTTTCAATGTTTTGAGTGATTTTATGTGAGAAATTTAGAATAGGATTAAATTAAATATTGTGAGTCATATTTGTAAATGTTATCAAATGTAGGATAGCATGAGTGAGTGGTGAGGATTGAGAGATTTTGAAATATTGTAAATCTTAGATTAGAAGTTGGTTTCATGCTTTTGCAGAACTAGAGAGGATCCTTAAATTAGTTGAGTCAAAAGTGGATTTGGAGGATTTCTAGGATTTAGTTGAGAAAATTATGGATGTGAACCAGAATTGGTTGCAGAATCCTTTTGTATATATATTTAAGTCTCAAAGGCATTAAGATACCATTATTAGATATATAATAGAGAATATTTGATTGTAATCCTACGGGCATAGAGAAGGATGAGAGAAGGCCATTTTTAAAGAAAATAAGGCCCTAAATCGAATAGATGGGAACGAGGATCGGCATAATTTGTATGTACAGTATTTTTAATTGAATGTAATGAAAGCATTCTTACATTTTGAATTGCATTTACCTATGTGTTTTAAGAAATCTAGGCATGCAAAGATAGTTGTAATATCTGGTTTCTTGCAGAATGGAGGAATTAAATTAATCATAGAAGAAACAGGATAATTTCTATGTATGATTGAATAACCATAATAAATCTCAAGAGGGTTTTAACGCTATGGAGGAAGATGGAGTCACATAAGTTCATTGAATTAACTATTGCAGATAGTAGCATGGAGTATTATGGTTTGCAGACTGATGAATTATCTAAGGAGCATGACTTAAACCTTAAATAAAGGAAAAAATTAAAGATGTTGATACATGTATAGAAGTGGATGGACCAGCTCGTGAAGTAATTACAGTTGCAGACAGGAGGAAATCTATTACATTTTCTCGAAGTTCGAAACCATGATTTTCCCCAAAACTTAGGATATTTTTTAACATAAGCGTGAGGTTGAATGAACGGTGGAGATCAAATCACAGAATTGAAGAGTGATGGATGGCTAGAATCATATCACAGAGATGAAGCGAAGATTGATGGTCAAGATCATATCACAAAGATAAGGTGGGATAAATGAGGAGCTATGTGTCAGCATATGGTTCCATCACATATTGCATTCGGTAGAAGGAGATAAGGATTTGCGAATGAGGGTTGCAAAAAAAATCGGAAAGTGATTCAAGGTATTTTCGAACTATGATATACGTTTTGCAATATGGTGAGTTTTGTGATGTGGGATGAAGCGCTAAAGGAAAGAGTTTGGATTACGATGTGGCATAGTTTTGTGATTTAGCGATGCGATGGATATCTGTGATGTGTCATTTGGTATTGCGAAAGGTGATAAGGTAAGGTTAAGTGTTAATCGTTAAATGCACTTGTAGTGAAGAATACTTTGGGTTTTGACCCGATGTCCCACGACGCCTAGTTTGATGATTATCCTGTGTGATCAGGATTATTTTCTTTTAATTTTAAGTTTGGAATGAAGGTTGGATTGAAGGGAGCTTCTACGAAATAAATAGTATGATGAAGACAAAGTGGAGTTTTTAAAGGGTCTTAAAGATATATGAACCTATCTGAATGTGACAAGTTCAGAGTTTATACTCCTTTTTTAGTATAATTTGGGATAAGGGCATGCTTAGTCATTAGGCCTGCATCACATACCTTCCATTTCCAATTTTCTTAAGAATGATTACTAGGGGTGAAACCCATTGACTGTCTGATATTGGGTAGATAAAATTTGCATTCAATAGTTTTTGTAGCTCTTCCTTAATAATTTATTTTAAGTTTTGGTTCATTCTTCTTTGAGGTTGTCTAACTAGTCTATCATTCTCTTCAATATAGATATGATGCTTACAAAATTTGGGATTAATTCCTTTCATATCTGCATGCTGCCACGCATAAGCAGAAGAGTGTTTTTGCAAGGTCTCTACCAATTGATTTTTTTGTAATTCTTCCAGATTTTTATTAATATTCAATGTTTTTTCTGGAAATATTTCTATTGAAGAATTTCCAAAATTTTCCATAGAATGTAAAGACATTTGTCTAGATAATAAATATTTGATGTTACATTGTTCTTGAAAAGTTTGACTATTGTCATGATATAAGGAGGGTTCATTATTTTCTATTGAATTTAAAATTTGGTCCTCCTCACTTGTTTGTGAAATAGTGAAAATAGGTTGTATATCGTTCTCATCATCTATCCATTCTTCACTTTCTATATCTATTGTTGTTTTTTCTGACGGATATAATGTAAAGTTCTTTGTTGAATTTCCATCTGTGATAATCATTTCTCTTGATACAAAACTGATGAAAGCATCAACTATAGATAACCAGGGTCTTCCTAAAATTAATGGATTTCCTCCTAAATTATTCTTGGGTGTTAAAACCATGAAATCGATAGGATACTCCCAATAATCTAAGGATACAAAAATATCTTCTAACACACCATCATGTTTAATTATTGTCATGTCTGCTAATTGTAATAATGTTGGTGTGTATTGAATGTTAGGAAGTCACTAGTTGATCCATAATTTGTTTACTCATTATGTTTATGGCTGCTCCCAGATCAATCAACATGTTTGTTTTTTCAATTCCATTGATGTGAATTTTCACAATGGGGCTTCCTGGATCTAAATGTTTCTGTATTTTTTCCTTCCCCATCATGATGTCTGCAATTCTTCCAACTAAATGGATTCTTTTTATGTATTTTATTTTTCTTTGAGTTCTCAATTCCTTAATTGTTTTTGCAAAAATTGGTATTTATTTTATAGTTTGTAATAAAGGAATTTTTATATAGATATTTTTCAATTCATCCATCATATCATAATGAGGCAATGTGATTTGTTTTTCTGCTCCTTTATCAATTTTCAACCTTTCAAGAAAAGGTGATCTTGTAATAGATATTGAATTTTGTTCTATAATAGGAATATCATCAGAAATTATGGGAATGTTTTCTGTTTTATCACTTTCTTTCTGAGGAAGAAAAATCTCTTCTTCTTCAAGTTTATTGTTAATTTTTTCAAGAATTTTTCTTTGTTTCCTGAATAAAAACAAAGGGTTTCTTCTTTTATAATACTCTACCAGATCTTAATTGAAAATTATTTAGATCTAGTGGAGTTATTATATAAGTTTGAAAATTCTTCCCTTCCATGTTGTAAACAGGTTTATTATTTGGATTTGGAAGTGGTTGAATGGATAATTGGTTTGACTTTTGTGAAAATGGTAGGGAGATTTGTGGATTTGTATTTTGAACTTGATATTGAGGTAATTGATTATTCTGAGGAAAGAATTGTGGTGGGAAATTTTGATAGGGCGGTGGATATTATTGATATTGAGCATACCTTCCATAAGGATTTTTCCACCCTTGATTCCAAGATTGTGGTTGTGGTCGAGCCCAAGGCTACCATGGCATAGGTGAATTCCAATTACCTTGTGAATATTGTGAAATTTTTTTAGAATTAAAATTTTGATTTTGATTTTGAGGATTTTTCCATGGTCTTCTGGTAATAGAGCAAAGAGGGTCTACCTGATTTGTCATTCCTTCTTCACTATATACAACCATAAGACCTGGTATAGAGGGGAATTCTTTAGTATCATTATTTTCTGTACATATTACACAGGTTTCTATGGTTTTTAAGTCTAAAGGACATTCTCTCAGAGCATGTTTCTTTCTACACCTAGGACACAAGATAGATAATGCAACATTTTCAACTTTTTTCTTGTTCTGTATTTTAAGGGTGTCAATTTTCTCACTACGACTCCCTAAAATACTTGTTTTGAAATTATCAAACAAATTTCCTAATTTTTCCCTACTAACTGTCCCGACTGAAGATTTATTTATTCTTGATAAGAGAGGATCGCTTGGACCTTTCTCGGTTCGTGATTTACCCCTGAAATATGTACACATAATTCACAAATTTCTCCAAATGGTAACTCATAAATGTCTCCTTTCCCCATTACATTTAGGATATCAATCCACTCATGTTTGATGGATTTGAGTAGGAGAGATTTCAAAGTTTCCTCATCCATATTATTCATTTTTTACTTCTTAATATTATAAGAAAATATTTCGACAAAATGTTTTGGATTTTTCATCTTCCCTTTGCGCCATCTTAAAAAATTCATCTTTCATGTTGTGAGGCATAAACTAATCCTTATATTTGTCTAAAAATGCATCTTTCATTTATGCCCATGTTCTTATAGAATTCGTCCCTAAACTCATAAACCATTTAACGCTGAATCCTTTAAGTTAGCATGGAACAATTTAATTTTTGAGCATCATGTAGATAATGAAATGATCTGCATAATACTTCAAATTCAAAGAGAAATTTTTCTGGATCTTCACTTCTTATTCCATGAAAGTTAGGGAGGATAGTAGGTGAAATATTTTTCATTGTGTATGTTGTATCCTCATCATGGATAGGGAATCCAAAATGTTATGGATCTCCTCTACCTCTACCTCTTCCACCTCCTCTTCCTCCTCCAATACTAGGTTGTTCACCATTGACATTGTATACTTCTCCTTCTCTTTCTTCAACTATTATGGACTCCTCAGAACTAATGTAAGTATCTGGTTCTACAACAAGATTTTCTACCTCTTCTGGTTCCTCTATCGATGGATAGTTTGAATGAGTTTCTTGTTCTTCTTCTTCACTCAGGACTTATAATTATTGTCCTAGAAGTTGTTCTCCTGTTGAAGATAGGAAAATTACTCCTATAGTTGGAGATGGGGGATTTTCTTATTCAATTAAATATCTGGTAGATGAAGTAGGTGAAGTGGGTTGGATTTCAGATCTTAGGATTTCAGGAAGTCTATGTGGACCACCTACATATGGAATTCAAGTTTGAGTGGGTGGTGTAGAACTTCGAGGTTGGGGTGGAGTGAGTGATCATGTAGGCATCAAACTTCTTCCTTGTCCTGTAAACCTAACTTTAGAATCTCTCTCCCTATGCATATCATGTTTTATTTCTAAGACTTATATTACACTTCCCCAAAAATGACACCAAAATGTTTGTTGGCGAGAAAGAAGGTCTCTGAGCAAGACCCAGGTTCAGGATAGAGGCCAACAAGGTTTCCGTAGTAGTCTAGCACAATGCCAGCATTTTCACTTTACTCCAAAGAGCAGAGAGTCTCACCTAAGGCGTGACGTGACCTTAGTAAAGTTAGGAATAGATCAGATATCAACCAATCACAACTATAGAATAAAACAGACAGAACTAAGTACTCTCATCAAGTTTAACTACCTTGCACAAGATACTACTCATGAACATATTCACGATGGAAAAATAAAATTTAAAGTGACCAATAAATTCATCAAAAACAGATGTTCATCACAATATTCAGGACATCAAACCCAGATAGGAGTACATTTCATTAATAGTAGTGGATGGTTACATTACTCCTCAAAGTGATCACAGTGGGACTAATTACAATATTACCAAATAGAACAAAACAAAATGAATAGAATGAATAAAACAAATAGAACGACCAGAGCGAACAAAGCTCTCCTACGACTCTCCTCCTCTGCTCTCTACTACACCAACCTCTCGTCTACGCTGGCCGACTGCCTATTTGTTCCTTTTCCAATGCGACTGTCATTTTTCCCTTCTTTTCCGCTCTATTGTTTTCTGCATCTCCCTTATCACTAGGAGTTCCACTATTTGTTCTTGTCGCCCCCTTCTGCCATCTGTGCTAGTTTTCGCAATTGTCGCACCACCTACTCTCTAGCTCTTTGCAACCGTGACAACTCTTTGTCTACCGTGGTTGCACTCTACCACCTATTATCCATGACTCAAAACCATTTTATTTTCAAAACAAGGGCCCCAACAGGCCTCGACCACATGTTATTGACTTGTCCTGAGTCAATCCTTTTCTACTTCCTTGGTCTTCATCAGTTTGCTTGCCTCTGTGACTGGCCCTACCTTATCCTTTTCCTCTCCTTGTCCAAACAAGGGCCCCAACTCAGGGAGCTTTTCCAATGCTGATGACTTGAGTTCGGCGAAGTTGGCAATGGCCTGTTGCCATCCCTTCATGAGAACGTCCATTTCTATGGTGATTTGTTCTGCTTCCTTTTCTCCCGAAACAGCCGGTAGCTTGCTGAATACTTCCTTAATTTTGATATCGACCTCAGCAGCCATTTACTGTATCATTTGTGTAGTAAGCTTCACTGGTTGTCTCAATTCTTGGAGGACCTGTTTCGTTGCTGCTGATTATTCTTCAATATTCTGTATCTTAATCTCTAGCTCCTCTGCTTGGTTGTACAAGTGGTTAAGGCCATCGGGGTTTGTGGCCTCCTGTATTTCTTTTGAGACTTGTTGCAGTTGTGCCGAGATCGGCTGTGCCTTCATAGACAAAAAGGTTGAACACTCGTGCAAATATTTGAGAAGGTCGTAGGCATCCTTCACCGTGGTGCCCAGGGTTTCTTGCATCCCGGTTACTTGTTTATGTTTCTCTGTTACCTTCTCTGTGTACATGACAGTAGGGTTTGGCAATGTCGGCCTGGTCGCTAGCGTTGCCTTCAGTTCTTGATTCTCCCTACTAAGACTCGAACATGCTGTCTTGACATGAATGGACCATTTGACTAGAGTACTAGCCAATATGTCACTCATTGTTTGGTCATCCTGAGCCATTATGGTTAGCCAGAGATCCCTGAAAACATTTGTCACCTTCTCCAACTGTTCCTGCAAGTTATATTTTTCTACTCTCAACTGATCGTGCTCTTCAGTAAGCGCATTAATCTGTAGATGTTGTTGATCAAACCTCTGTTGGAGGTCGTTGTGGAGTCCTTCTGCTTGCTGTGCCGCACGCTGAATGAAACTATATAGTTGTGTTGTTCCCCAGGTCTGCATACTCTCAGCCCCAGACATATCTTGGTTCGACAGTCTCTCCCTGAGCGAGTGACCGCTAGCTATTAACCTATCTAAGTGTTCCTGTGGTGATGTCGCCTGGGTCTGTCGTGGCGGAAGATTTCCTGGGTTACCCATGCTTGGGATAGGATGAACCTATTGTAGTATTAAGTTTTCTTGCTGAAACAGGTTCAGCTCCTTGGGCAACGGCGCCGTATCTGTAGTAAAGGATCCCCCGCACACTAATAAGTTTAGAAAAGTGTTTTTTCCCACCGGAGGTTGGTTAACCTCAAGTACCATGGCCGTACTTGATTTAACCTCTGCCTCGGTTTCTCAATTTGTCCTGCTTAGCATTTTGACTGGGTTTGAAATGGTCGCTGATGTGGAAGGAGTGCAGACGGAATGGTCTTTTGAAGTGAATGATGTGTGAGGTGATGATT
Organism: Pinus albicaulis; assembly: GCA_034641835.2. Taxonomy (NCBI): domain Eukaryota; kingdom Viridiplantae; phylum Streptophyta; class Pinopsida; order Pinales; family Pinaceae; genus Pinus; species Pinus albicaulis. Next base: position 369,285,848 of record CM076571.1, on the reverse strand, counting down.
GGTGAGTGTGAGGAGATGAGGTATGAGGGTGGACCGGGGATGAATTTTGAACATTTAGCACTAAGAACGGGTCGAAAATAGGTAGCTCAGAGGTTACCTAGGGGGTCCTCTCTAGCTCCTCCTGAATTGGGGCTCCCGAATACATAGGTTGTGTTTGATCCTCCCCAGTGAGATCAACGACCTAGTTAGACACTATAACTTTTGCCTTCTTGGCCTTAGGTGTAGCTACGGGTGGCTTAGGTGCTTTATTATTTTTTATTAGAACTGTGGTGGTTGCCAATGGTGAAGTAAACAAGGTGGATGGTAGGGCCGTGACTATGGGTGCAACTATGGAAGAAGATGCAGAATTGGAGGCCTAAAACTCTGAAAAATTAGGGAATAGAGGAGAAGCACTGGTTAAATTTTGCATTACCCAATTAAATCCTTGTACCTTCATCTTCTGCTCCTCGATTATTGGCATCAGTTGCAACCGAGACACTCTGGTCATTGTTTCATCCAGAATTTCTCCTATTAGTGGATTTGGCAACATGCCGTCAAACGAATAGTGATAGACCCAACTTCTGACCTCCATTCCCACCCCTGGCTAGGAACATACTTTGGTGTGGAATTCTTCTCATCAATTTGAAACTTCAACAGTCTCATTTTGAATGTTGTTTCTACCACGTACGTGGGTCGGATGTAGGTTTTCTTGTGGCTGACTCCAAACCATATCTGCGTAGAATAATTATCCAGCAAAATCTTTGGGACTCTGTTTTGCCTCGCTACTATGTCCACCATCTTCCTGTACCAGAATTCGAATGCTTGTTCATTCACCTCCTTGGTGCTGGGGTCTACTAAGAACTTCCAGGGTATAAATTTCATTGCCAATGGCTGACCTCTTATGAGTTCCACAGGTTATCTAAATCCCGGGAAAGTCCATTTCCACATAGCAAACACCATGATAAGGTAATCGTAAATGAACCCAATGGCTCTTTTATAGTTATCCTCACAGGCTTCAAATAGTTCGTTCAGTAGAAACGGACACCAATTCAATTGTGTCCCCTGGAGGCAGTGCTTTGTGACTAAGATGGTATCGAGTGTACACTCCCCCTTTGTATAATGCCTCATGGTTTTGCTTGCAATCAGGTAACAGGAAAATTTGACTGCTGGGTTGTTTATAAGGTCTATCTTTACCCCCTTTCCTCCTCTCTTAGTATCTTATTTCCTGTAGTAGTCACCATATCCTGCCTTCTTTTCTCTCTTGGAGATAGTTTGGAACGCTGTGGAGGTGTATCTTCCTTTTGCTGATAATCTCGTTAGCTTGTTAATATCTTCCGCGGGTATCATTATTTCACTTCCTAGCCATAGTGACCCGTTCTCGATCTTGCTCAGCAGGAGTTTTGTACACTGCATCGTGGCTCCTATGGTTCCAAACACTGGAAGATTTCTGAGTTTCAATATCGTTGATTGTTGGATACCTCTGAAGTTTGGGTGCACTCTTGCTGCTTCTTCTCCTGCTTCAGTAGCGTAATTTTCCATATAGACCTATCCCTTCATTGTCGGAAACTGGTAGGAATCCATATGGTATGTGTCGATCAATGACACGTTGTCGTATTTCCCCACCAGTGACTCCATTCTCTGAATTCTCTCGTCAAGCTCCTGCTCAATGACTGTTGGTGCTACCTTGGTCATTTTTTCTCGTCTTTGGTATAATCACAAAGCTACTCCTACTCTTTCTTTGTAAATTCCTGCCTTTGGATGCTCCCTCTAGACTTCTTCTGATGAAGTTTCTCTCGCTGTTGCTGCTGTTTCTGGTTCTAACTTGGACCTCTCAGGCATTCTCGCGCTTTCTTTCATGCAATTTATGTAAGTAACTGACACGTATGAGGTTGATAAGACCCCATAACTAATTAATTTTTCCTGCTTCTCCTGCGGCTATAATCGTGTGATTAGTTACCGCGATGAGGTGGGTTATGACATGGCTGACTATGGCTTCTAGATTTGGGCAGATGTGATGGGTAATGATTATGGCCTAATATGGAAAATTTATTGCGGTATAGACGATACTAATTATAGCAATTACTTCTCAAAAATAGGTAATCCTACGGACTGACGTGGGAATGATGGGTCATGATATTGGAATGATATTTGACACGTTTGGTTCTCTGACATGGATGACACACTGGACACTACCCTCCCCCCGACCACAATCGGTTGCAATGCGGTCTTCGCATCACAACTGTGAGTTTCTTCTATTACTGTGGTTTTTCTTTATTTGCACTCCTATCTATTCTCTTCTCAGTTGTGAGAGAGTTATTGACTCTACCTACTCTAATCTACCCTACTAACTCCTCTTAGTTGTGAGATTTATTGAAAAATGAAATAATGGAACTTACTCATGATAAGGCTTCAGGCGTGCGTCGTTCACCCATTTTGGTAATACCTGGCCATCCAGTTATGCTAACCGAACTGCTCCTGAATCTCAAATTTCAATCACATGGTAAGGTCCCAACAAATGCATTCTTGGTTTACCTAGGAACTTTTGGAACTTGCTATCATATGATAAAAAATTTCCTCTGACCGTAAATGTTTTGCGCTTGATATGGAAGTTGTGCCAAGATTTTTGTCTGTCTTTCTAGACAGTCTAGTGGAACTTTGCTAGAAACCTATCCTCTTCCAATTCTTGTAGCTCTCGTAATTTCTCTTTCAATGAGTCTTCCTCTGATACGTGTAGTGATGATGCAATTAGAAGGCTCGGTATGAAAAACTCTACCAGTAGCACTGCTTCCCTCCCATACACCAGCTGGAATGGGGTTTGGTTGTTCAGCCTTTTTACGGTTCTTTTGTATGCCCACAATGTTGCAGTTATACGTTCATCCCAGTTGTCTCAATCAGCGTTGCAAATATTCGTTAGGCCCTTTAACATAATCTTATTGAATTCTTCTACTGTACCATTTCTTGTGGATGGTACAGACTGCTTTTATGATGTTGTACCATGAAATTTTCTAGCAGAGATCTGATCATTGCATTGATAAAATCCGTACCTTGATTGCTGGTCAGACTTCTTGGGAAACCAAATCTGCTGATGGTATTTTCAAATATGAATTGATCTATTGTTTCAGCTGTGAAATCCTTCACTGGTATCACTTCTGCCCACCTAGTCAAATAGTCTGTTGCGGTTATGATGTACCTGGCCTGTGAGTGTCTTGTAACAGGTGCAATCGCTTCTATAAAATCGACGACCCACTTCTCAAATGTCTACAATGATTTTACAGGGTGAAGTGGTAACTCGTCTCTATGCGATGGACATCCCGTCCTCTGGCACACATCGCATTTTTTTAAAAATGCCTTACTGTCCATGTGTATTGTCGGCCACCATAAGCCCACCTATAGTATCTTCCTCGTCGTTGGTTTTGATCTGACATGTTCTCTTGCAACTCCCCAATGGAATTCCCACAGTATGTATTCCCTCTCATGATCCAGGACGCATCTCCGCAAGATTTGGTCTAACCCCATTTTATACAGGTGTCCCACTATTAGCTGATACTCTGCTGCTCGAACTACCAGATGTCTTTTTTGGGCTACTGTATATTCATTCGGACACTGTCATGTTTTCAGATAGGTTTCTATCTGGTCTAAGTAGTCTGGGATGGTTTTTACTCTAAAAAGATCATCATCTGGCAGCCGATCATCCAGAGACCCTCCATTTTCTCCATTTTCTAGCCTTGACAAGTGGTCAGGACCCACATTCAGTCTCCCGGGCTTCACTATCACCTCGAAGGTGAACTCCTAAAACAATAGGAGGCATCTGCAGATTCTTCCCTCCAGGACTAGTTGGTTAACTAGGTACTTTAAAGTTGAATGGTCTGTGAAAAACTTGAACATACCTCCTAGTAGGTAGTGGCGAAACGTTTTAAGGGAATACACTATTTCCAATGCTTCCTGTTCTATTGTGGTGTATTTCCTTTCAACTATTGATAACTTCCAACTTGAAAAATAAACTGGGTGTTCAACTAAAGTATCTCCTAGTTGAGCCAGAACTACTCCAAGTGCGATGCTGGAAGCATCAATGTGGACATGAAATTTCTTGTCCTAATTAGGGTGAACTAATATGGGCACACTTGCTAAATTTTCTTGCAAGGTATTCAGGGCAGTAGTAAAGGCATCTGTCCAAATAAATTGCTCTGATTTCCATAACAATTTCTCCAATGGGGTTGTTATCTTCGCATAGTTGTGAATGAATCTCCTATAGTAGCCGGTGTGGCCTAGAAATGACCTTAATTTATTCATGGTTTCTAGTGCCTCTATGTTGATTATAACTTACACCTTTGTTGGATCGACGCAAATCCCTTGTTTGCATATAACGTGTCGTAGCAGCGTCCCAAAGGGTACTGCAAAGATGCACTTTTTGAGGTTTAATGAAATATGGAGTTATCTACATCTGTCAATAATTATCCTTAACAACGTTGCATGGTTCTTTAAAAGAATGTAGACTACCCAGTCATCCATATAGACTTCCAGGAATTTATGGATATATTCCCGAAACACTGCTATAACAATCCTTGAAAATACTGCTGGTGCATTTTTCAACCTGAATGGCATTACATGATATGCAAATGAGCCCCATTCGATTGTGAAAGTTGTCTTCTTCTTATCTTCTTCAGCTATCCTTACTTGATGGTATCCTGAAAATTCATCCATAAATTAATAAGCTTCATTCCCCGCAACATTGTCGAGAACCTCGTCACTGAACGGAGTGGGGAATGGGTCATGTATGCATGCATTGTTTAGGCTCCTGTAGTCAACAAAAAATCGAATTTCAGACTTTTCCTTTTTACTTTGTATGACTATAGGACTTACCCATTCTGCTTCTTCCACCGAGAATATCAATATTGCCATTAGCATCTTATCAATCTCTACCTTGACTTTTTCTTTCACTCTCGGATTTAGACAGTATGGTCAGTGCTTTATTGGTCTTGCGTCGGGCTTCAAAATTATACGCATTTCCAGCATGTCTCCTTTTATTCCTTTCAACTCCACTACTGAGGATGGGAACAAGTCTTCATATTCCTGTAGCAGATTGAATATCTCCTTAGTCATTTCAGCATCCCAGTAGTTGCCAATTGATGCAAGTTTGGAATTTTCTAGTGTCCCGATGTTTAGCTTCTTGGTTTTCAATGGGAGTAGATGAATTCCTTCTGTTGTCAGTTCTTCTTGAATATTCCCATTCCTTTTCTTCGAAATATAGATTTCTAAGATCTTCTATATCATCATCATCCATTTCACTATTTATCTTTTTGCATGCTACCAACTATTTGATGCTTTGTTGTGGGAGCGGTTGTTCTTCTTCTTCTTGAATCTCTGGAAAGAACAGTACCCTTTTAATGGCCTGCAGTGCTTGTGTGAATGTTTCTATTTTTCCTTCAAAGGAAAAGCATTGTGTAAACTAATCCGCGACTGTTTGCCAAGTACTGGTTCCTCTTTTCTTCTCTTCAATTAGGAACCAAACCTATGGAATCAAATACAGTGAATGTACAAATTTGTGTCCCCATAGTTCTTCCAGGTATTCTGCATTCTTCCATTGGTCCTCACAATATTGTAAATGTTTTTTGGGGTCAGATTCCCCTTGGTATTTTTCAATGAATTGTGGTCCCTCCTCTTCCTTGAATCTGGCCTTCAACACTGCTGCAACATTGTCCCATCGTGACAGGGAGTTGCGGTGGTTGCTCCACCAACTTGCTGATGTGGATTGTAAAGCCACATCCATGAGTGGGACCCTATGGTCCACTGGTACTTTATCTTCTATTCTGGAAATAAATGTATTCACCATATTCATATTTGACAGAGTAGGTTATTCTCTTACCTCAGTTCCGATCTAATTGATCCTTCTAATATTAGCGCATCTTCTTGTGTTTGTCTCATATCCCCCTTGCTGCCAATCATCCAAGTCTATTTATGAGCCTAAGTCTGAGCTTTGAACACTTCTCCAACTCACAGTCCCCCTCGCTGTTGGGTTGATATAATCTTCTCTTTTCCCCACTATCATTTTATAAAGATGATCAAGAAGCTGAGCATCTTCTCTGTTGTCAACAGACTCTGTATATCGTGGTCCTTGATAAGGGTCAAGTGGCTGTGTGACCCTGACTTCCCCGTATTCTGTAATATTCCCAAATTTTCACATCATATTTGGAATATTAGAGTCCTTTATTTTCTTAATAAATTAAGTAAATAAAAGGGTGGAGGGACCCACAAATCTCAAATATGAATAAAATCCACTTTTAATGTGTGTGTGTGGATATTTTAGATGTAGATCTAGAATCATGGAGTAGTGGAGCAGCTCAATTAATGGAGATCATGTATTATTTATGAGATAGATTATGGAGGATGAAACAGTCAAATAAGATCATGGATCTTAAATGTAAAATAATGAGGATCCTTGATAAGGTCAACTGATATCATAGTGCATTCAAGAAGTTCATGAAGCACTTATGACAAGTTAGTGGAGAAAGTGATGCATTTAATGCACACATGATGGAGAGGGTAATCACCCCATGTGAACATAATGGAGGACTTGGATCAACAGCACAGTCAACCTTAGAGACTTTTGCCCACATGTACAACATAGTATTGGAGTGGGCCTAGGCTATGCAAGGTTCATGCATATAATGAAGGTGAAGGCACAATGGAAGGCATGATTTGGATTATTCATTTCTTGGTATGTTTAGATCTAGATTTGTCTTAGGACATTTCTATGTAGGCTTGGGTTGTTTAATAGAGCTTGTAGTGTTGTTTAGCACAAGGTGTTCCCGAGTGGGAATCCCACCTCTTTCTTTGAGTAGCTCTGGAAAGAGGATTGTTCTTCATTCCTTATCAGGCATTGGTGCCATCTTCAGGAGGTTGTTTCTAGCATTTAGCTAGGAAACCAGAGGAGGATTCATCCTACCACTTTGTTCTTCAGATCTAGCCTTTTAGGAGTAGCAGATCTACATCAGGCATTCAGGCCATTTGGTTTTACCTCCATGCAGCAGCAGTCCCTTCAAGGATTACACATTTCAGTCATGTAGATCTATTGGAGGAAGGAAGTTTCCAATATTTCAGCTGGAAATCCTGTGAGGGATAACCTCCTGACATTGGATCTATTGTTTCCATCACTTAGGAGATGATTTGACACATCTAGTAGTAGGTTAATGAGCCTCCCTCTCTGACAGTGCAGTTTTCTAAAGTTGTTGTTCATCCAGTAGCTATTTTCAGTGGAGGATATTGAACGATCTATATCTTGAGCTTTCAGCCCAAGGATCTAGTGAAGGGATCATCCCTTCTTGGATAGATCTGATTGTACATCATTACAGCCATCATATCATTAGATCTAGCTTCAGATCTGCATTCCCAACAGCATATATGTGAAGCCCTAAGAGGGTGGCTTTCTTAGACTTACAGATCTGATAAATCCCTTCAGGGTTATCTTGGGAATCCATCATAGAGCCCAGATCTACAATTTTAGCATCATCAAAGCTCCCATTCTACCTAGATCTAAATTTCTATCTTTCAGGTAGTTGCAGTCCCTACAGTTGCAGTAGGGGCAACGCAGTTTACCTTATAGCAGAGCAGAAGTTATGCAGTCCCACTTGGGACATCATTGCAGGGTCATTCTAGGCCACCCTTGTGGCTTGAGTGTCTCATATTTTGAGCACTGTTGTACTTGATTTTTGCACCTCCAATATAATAAAATGGCTCAGCTATTTCTATGTATTTTTATGTGTATATAGATTTATTGTTTACTTTGTTGTAGTTCTTATATTGTGTTTCAGTATTACTGCATTCTCCCTTTTGGGATATTACAGTGGTATCGGAGAATGATCTTTGGCTCATCTTGTGGAAACTTCATCTTTTACATCAAAAGAAGGAGTAGATATATGAGATATATCATGGAGGAGGAAAATTTTGCTACTCATTTCTTTAGATCCATGCAATATATCTCCAAGGAGGTCTATCAAATGAAGAGAGAAATGTAGAAAGAAGATCCAAGAAGAGGATTTGATGAGGAAGGCCCAAGCACTTCCTATTAGCAGAAAATAAGAGCATAGAATCATAGATCTCCTCATAGATCCACTAACCCCACTTTCTTTGGAGAAGGTGAAGGGTATAGAAATGAAGAGATAAAGGAACCTGAGACTTATGAGACTCTTTGTCTATATCTTGAAGAGTACAAAGCATAGTCTAGAGCATTCAAGGAGAAGCTAACTCTCCAATCATTCTTCAAAATCAAAGAAGAAAGATGATCCTATAGCAGCAATAGAATAAAAAGGAATAATAGATTCTATTTGCCTACATTTGATAGATCTTCCTCAAGCACTGTTAAGGCTTGGGGGAAAGAATTAGATGCATTTTTTAGGCTACATCATGTAGCTAAAGAAGAGGTTGTCCAAATTGCAGCACTTCATATTTTAGGTAAAGCCAATGATTGGTGGTTTGGTCACATGGATCATGCAAAGGTGACTAAATATTCATATTTGTTTCAAAATTTGAGGAAGAAATTTGATGTGAGAAAACCAGAGAAGTGTCACAAAGTGAAATTTCCTAAGGAAACAAAGGAGGATGTCAATCTTGTCACTTTGGACAAAAATTCACTACATTCACCACCATCTATAGAAGTACTTGCATTCGGAGAAGAGACACTTGCAACTTTGCAAGATAGCCTTAAGCTCTTGACACATAGAGTACCATGCATGGTTTAGAAGATGCATGAAAAAGAGGAGGAATATTCCAGCGCTGGTACACTTGGAGAAGAGCAGCCATCACTCTTACCAGCAGTTGGAGACACTATTATTTTGGTTGGAGGAACTCTTGTGTTCTGAAAAGAGGTTTCCACACATCAGTTGATCCAAGGTATGCATGAAATTTTATCACATATTGTTTCAGTATATCTTATTGGAACTTATGAGGACATGCCATCAGGGCCAATGCATAACCAAGGGCTAGAACAAAATGCTGATTTGAAGCAGCAACATATCACAGCGTAGGGGAACCTTGGTCTAATCAAGGAGGCGAATAATAACTATCCTAGTTCATCATTGTTGAGCTACATTCAACCCCTTGAGTTGAAGTGTAGAGTTTCAGAAAATGGGATGGATATGATCCAATGTACAATAACTAGTTGTGACATCAATATTGTACCTTGTGTTGAGACAGCATATGTATTACCATGCATATCTACAACGCTGTCACTTAGTAGCTGTGAAAATGAAGAAGCCCCATCATTCTTGGAGCATTCTGGAGGTAGCTTCATTCATGGAGCAACGGAGGTAAAGATGACAAATGGTAGACATCTTGAGATGAGGAATATTTTCTCCTTCATAGATTACCCTTTCTTAATGAGCATCTCATAGCTCAAAGAGAAACTTCTACCTGCAGCAGATCCAAAACATCATTGGTTTCAACATTTCATGAAGTGAAAAGTTCTTCATTAGTTTGGGGAGGATGGTATTCTACAAAGGGAGGATACCATGATTATGCAACACATCATTCATCATCCACATTGGGATGAGTGTGTGAGGATGATAAGCAAGGGGTTGCATGACCACTTGCAGATTTATGACATGGGATAGCAAGCTTGGTTACGTTGGTTGCCCTTGGGATATTTTTTTCATTGCCCAAAGGCTCATATTTCTTTGATCCATGCCTTGAAAAACACTTATGAAATGAAAGCATGGCCGCATTGGCTGCACTGGCTACTCTTGGGTGAGTATGGTTACCACCCAATAGCTCATATTTTTCTGATTCATGCCTTGTATATCAATGATAAAATGCAGCAAAATAAGGCATGTTCATTTTGGTTTCTCTTGAGAGAGTTTGGCCACCACATGACATCTCCTATGTCTATGTGTTTTGTATTGGGTAAAGCTTGGCATGATGCTCTCATGATGTGCATTGATGGTGTTCATTTGTATTGGAATAATGTGACATTCCACATGTCTATCAGTATGTTTTTTCTCCATGATGCACATGAGGAAGAGAGAAAGCAACAAGATCTGTTGTTGCTTTGGTTGCTTTTGGGGGAGTTTGGCTTGTCCATCTTACATGGAGGAGATGGAGGATGGCAGCAAAGGGACTTAATCCACTGGTTACTATTAGGAGAATATGGTTTGACATCTTTGTCTACCCATATAAATCATTTCCTTCTTATTTTTCATAAAGTTGGAATGATGCTTGGATCCAACAAGACCAACAGGGCTAGGGATGAGAGCATATCAATGCTCATTCAATTTCATAAAGCATGGGATGAAGAGATGTATTGTGAGATGGAGCTTTTCCTTTGTGGAAAGAGCCACTTTATTTTATGTATCTCATGTATTAATGATGATGTTGGAAATTATATGGTTGTCACTTGGTACTTCATGGTGGAAGGAGGACATCTAACCATGCAGTTGGAAGTCATTCTATATATTTTTGAAAGACGAATTTGGAACTAAACATGCATAACACATTGCAGCAAATGGAGGAAGCCTTCCTTATGTGGATTCCATTTGGAGAGGAATAGATGGCTTTGCATCTACTTTTGCAGTTGCTTGAGGAAAAGCAACATTTTTCCGGGGGGGACTGTCATATTCCCAAATTTTCACATCATATTTGGAATATTAGAGTCCTTGATTTTCTTAATAAATTAAGTAAATAAAAGGGTGGAGGAACCCACAAACCTCAAAGATGAATAAAATACACTTTTAATGTGTGTGTGTGGATATTTTAGATCTAGATCTAGAATCATGGAGTAGTGGAGAAGCTCCAATAATGGAGATCATGTCTCATTTATGAGATATATTATGGAGGATGAAACAGTCAAATAAGATCATGGATCTTAAATGTAAAATCATAAGGATCTTTGATAAGGTCAACTGAGATCATAGTGCATTCAAGAAGATCATGAAGCACTTATGACAAGATAGTGGAGAAAGTTATGCATTTAATGCACACATAATGAAGAGGGTAATCACCCCATGTGAACATAATGGAGGACTTGGATCAACAATGCAATCAACCTTAGAGAATTTAGTCCACATGTACAACGCAGTATTGGAGTGGGCCTAGGCTATGGAAGGCTCATGCATATAATGAAGGTGAAGGTACAATGGAAGGCATGATTTGGATTATTTATTTTGTTGAAGTTTGCAACAAAAAACAGTGAAGGAGGCATCCTGAAACATCATCCTTGATCCTAGTTGGAAAATAATCACCTAAACTAGGTGGGGCCGACACAGGCTATTTTTAGGTGTATGTCTATTTTTAGACATGGTGAGCATATTATATAAGTTGCGGGATGTTATTTGTAGATGGTTGGTAAAATGTGAAAAATAGATGAAATTCTATTTTTAGAAGATTGGGCGAAGTCTATTTATAGAGCGCTGATCTAAAAATAGATACATGTTGACTATTATTAGCTCTTAATAATAATCAGACTCTAAACAGTAACTTATTCTTTTGGAGCACTTCAATTCAGTGCACAGATGTGGCACATCAGCTGACAGAAGGAATTACACAATTCCTAAGGGTTTACTGGAGCTAATGCATGGAGGACTTCAGTTAGAACTCATGTGATAGAGTTTGGTGGAATTGGAGAAGTAGTTGGTGGAGTTGTATTTAGTTTAACTCAGTTAGACTTAGTTGAGCTAGTTGTATATAGTCTAACTAATTGATACACTAGTGAGAGTGGTGTGAATTATTTAGTTAATTAGTTCACTAAATAAATAACTCATTAATCAACTGAAGAATACATTATTTAACTACAGTGCATGGCAGCTTCAGTGGAGACCAATGGAGAGATAGGTGAAAGGGCAAGTGTGACTATCAGTTGTGACTATAGTGTTGCATTTTTCGCACCACACATTCATTGGAGATGCAAATGAGGATTGCGTGAGCAAGGCTGGAGCAATTCGAGTTCATTAAGAACCATTCTTCAGCAGGGATTGCGCAGTAGAGGCAGGCTAGTAGGTGGCAAAGATTGGTGCATGGATTTGCAAGATCGGGCCTGACTAGTGTGTTGCGATTGTACTGTACTGAGGGTTTGTGATAAGCTTTGTATGAGGATTGTTACATGATCTCTATGACATATATTATATACATATAGTTGGGGTTTTCAGCTTCAGGCTTTCCCGTTAAACAACTGTGTTAATGTGTGTGAATTTTTATTGTTTCATGTGTGCATTGCAATCTTGATTTAATTTCCGCAGATGATCAATGGTGGAATAGATTCTGTATTTTTCATGAAGTTAAAATAGTGTGAGATAAGGAGAATATTGGAAATATAACACATAATTTATATAATTTCTACATGGTATCAGAGCATTTGATCATTGGAGAAGATTGCAATTATTGAAGCGGTTGAGTTTTGTGCTGGTGGAATTCGAATTTGCTGCAGTGTTTTGTTGGTGTCAAGTTGAGCATTCATTGAAATGTATTTCAATGGATTGCGATTGGAGTATGCCCTTGATGGGAGCTCGAATTATATTTCATGGAAGGACAGGATGAAATCGGTGCTGGATGATAATGGGCTGAAGGAGTTCATCAATAGCGATGTTCCTAAGCCGGGTTCTAGCAATGCAGCTGCACTTGATGCATGGAAAAAGAAGGTATCAAAGTGTTGAAGGATTCTATTGGAAGGTGTGAAGGACCAAATTGTGTCCAGCCTTCATGGTAAAGCCACTCCATTCTTAATGTGGAAGGCTTTGACAGACTTGTTCCAAAGTAGAAGTGACCAGAGGAAGTTGGTACTTAAAGACAAGCTCAAAAAAATAAAAATGGAGAAGAATGAAACTATTCCGGTATACTTGAAAAAGTTTTTCCACTGCAGGGATGAGCTTGGGAGTGTAGGAGTCAGTGTGGATGAAGAAGACTTGGTGAGATTGGCTCTCCTTGGGCTTCTGAAGAGTTGGCATAGCTACGAAGACTCTGTCAATGAACGGGAGAAACTGCCAGGATGGGAGCGACTTTGGTCGGATCTTGTGCAGGAGGAGATAAGGCAGAGTACCAGGGATGGCTCTTCATCAAAGAATGATGATGAAGAGGATTGTGCTTTGGCTTCCAAATCAAGGAAAGGGAAGGGGAAGAAAAATCTTTCTCAATCCGGTGCAGATGGCAAAGAGTGTGACATGTCCAAAGTGAAGTGTTTTCACTGTCATGAACATGGGCATTTCACCACAAATTGTCCACAGAAGAAGAAGAACAAGCAGGCTGCTAGAGATGCAGCTAGTGAGGCTATTGCCTCGTAATTTGAGCTTGAATTCTCATTGATCGCATGCATGGTGTCTAGTGCATTGGGATCGGGGTGGTAATTTGATAGTGGTGCTTCCTTTCACATGACGGGAGATGTGAACCTTTTCAGTGACTTGGTGGAGAAATATCTCCAGTTGCATGTTGATTTGGGTGAAAATGGACGATACAATGCGACCGACATTGGTACCATTACCTTTTAAAGGGAGTCAGGTAAACTCATTCTTTTACAAGATGTAGTGCATGTTCTAGGTTTAAAGAAGAATTTAATCTCAATCGCAATGTTAGAGGGTAAAGGGTATGATGTTGTCTTTAGTGAAGGAAAATTTTTCCTTCGATACAAAGCAACAGGACAAGTAAAGAAGGTTGGGATTTGAGTGAAGAATATCTACAAACTTGACATAGATGGGATTTATACGGAGCTTCCTACTATTGGGAAGTGCAATAAAGACATGCAATTGAAGCTTGAGAGGGAGCAATATTTGCATGCAGGTAAGAGTGAACCTCGGGATGTGGAGCAGCCACAAGATGAGGATCATGGAGTGGGAGCAACCACTCATGAAGAGACATTTCGTGCCAGATGGGAAGAGGGAGTGCATGTAGCTATACCACCAGGTGAGAGGTGGGGCAACATGCATGAGTAATCCCAAGAGGAGTTTTCTGGGCAGGATTCATTGAGATGGGGTGGATCTCATGAATTGAACTTGGCTACGAGGTTCCCACAGAGCAGCAGTAGCATGATCAGTTGGATTGGTGCAGGCAGATCAAAGTGACAGTGTCGGATACTGGAGCACGGTTCAGAGTTGACAGCAAGTGCAGAGTTCAACAACGCAGTGGTTCCTGAATACATGTGCAGTTGGTACCAGCAGAATTTGAAGACTTTGATGATAGATGCATTAGACTAATTGAGTTTTTTGGAGCCTTTCAGTCTCGGAAGTGTTGGAACAAGAGTTGCAGAGCAGATGCATGGAGTTGCAGGGTGCTTGCAAAGGTTGCAAGGCGAATGCATGGAGTTGCATTTCGCATGCAAAGACAATCCTTTCTTGTTGAGAGGGAGTGTTGAAGTTTGCAACAAGAAACAGTGAAGGAGGCATCCTGAAACATCATCCTTGATCCTAGTTGGAAAATAATCACCTAAACTAGGTGGGGCCCACACAGGCTATTTTTAGGTGTATGTCTATTTTTAGACATGGTGAGAATATTCTATAAGTTGTGGGATGCTATTTGTAGATGGTTGGTCAAATGTGAAAAATATATGAAATTCTATTTTTAGAAGATTGGGCGAAGTCTATTTATAGAGCGCTGATCTAAAAATAGATACATGTTGATTATTATTAGCTCTTAATAATAATCAGACTCTAAATAGCAACTTATTCTCTTGGAGCACTTCAGTTCAGTGCACAGATGTGGCACATCAGCTGACAAAAGGAATTACGCAATTCCTAAGGGTTTACTGGAGCTAATGCATGGAGGACTTCAGTTAGAACTCATGTGATAGAGTTTGGTGGAGTTGGAGAAGTATTTGGTGGATTCGTATTTAGTTTAACTCAGTTAGACTCAATTGAGCTAGTTGTATATAGTCTAACTGATTGATACACTAGTGAGAGTGGTGTGAATTAATTAGTTAATTAATTCACTAAATAAATAACTCATTAATAAACTAAATAATACATCAATTAACTACAGTGCATGGAAGTTTCAGTGGAGACCAGTGGAGAGATAGGTGAAAGGGCAAGTGTGACTATCAGTTGTGACTATAGTGTTGCATTGTTTGCACCACACATTCATTGGAGATGCCAATGAGGATTGCATGAGAAAGGCTGGAGAAATTCGAGTTCATTAAGAGCCATTCTTCAGCAGGGATTGCGCAGTAGAGGCAGGCTAGCAGGTGGCAAAGATTGGTGCATGGATTTGCAAGATCAGGCCTGATTAGTGTGTAGCGATTGTACTGTACTGAGGGCTTGTGATAAGCTTTGTATGAGGATTGTTACATGATCTCTATGACATATATTATATACAGATAGTTGGGGTTTTCAGCTTCAGGCTTTCCTGTTAAACAAATATGTTATTGTGTGTGAATTTTTATTGTTTCATGTGTGCATTGCAATATTGATTTAATTTCCGCAGATGATCAATGGTGGAATAGATTCTGTATTTTGCATGAAGTTAAAATAGTGTGAGATAAGGAGAATCTTGGACATCTAACACATAAGTTACATACTTTCTGCACATTTCTCGACCTGTTTAGATCTAGATTTGTCTTAGGACATTTCTATGCAGGCTTGGGCTATTTAGCAGAGCTTGCAGTGCTATTTAGCACAGGGTGTTCCTGAGCGGGAATCCCACCTCTTTCTTTGAGTAGCTCTGGAAAGAGGTTGTTCTTCATTCCTTATCAGGCATTGGTGCCATCTTCAGGATATTGTTTCTAGCATTTAGCTAGGAAACTAGTGGAGGATTCATCCTACCACTTTGTTCTTCAGATCCAACCTTTCAGGAGCAGCAGATCTACATTAGTCATTTAGGCCATTGGGTTTTATCTCCATGCAGTAGCAGTCCCTTCAAGGATTGTGTAGTTTAGTCTTGTAGATCTATTGGAGGAAGGAATTTTCCAGCATTTCAGCTGGAAATCCTATGAGGGATAACCTCCTCACATTCGATCTATTTTTTCCATCACTCAGGAGCTAGTTTGACACATCTAGAAGTAGGCTAATGAGCCTCCCTCTCTAGCAGCATATTTTTCTGAAGCTATTTCTCATCCAGCAGCTATTTTCAGTGGAGGAGATTAGAGGATTTAGATCTTGAGCTTTCAGCCCAAGGATCTAGTGAAGGGATCAACCCTTCTTGCATAGATCTGATTTTACATCATTACAGCCATCATATCCCCAGATTTAGCTTCAGATATGCATTCCCAACAGCATATATGTGAAGCCCTAAGAGGGTGGTTTTCTTAGACTTACAGCTCTGAGAAATTCCTTCTGGGTTATCTTTGGAATCCATCATAGAGCCTAGATCTACAATTTCAGCATCATCGAAGCTCCCATTTTTCCTAGATCTGACTTTCTATCTTTCAGGCAGTTGTTGTCCCTATAGTTGCAGCAGGGACAATGCAGTTTACCTTCCAACAGAGCAGAAGTTACGCAGTCCCTCTTGGGACATCATTGTAGGGTCATTCTAGGCTACCCTTGTGGCTTGAATGTCTCATATTTTGAGCACTGTTGTACTTTCATTTTGCACCTCCAATATAATAAAATGGCTCAGTTATTTCTGTGTATTTCTATGTGTATATAGATTTATTGTTTACTTTGCTATAGTTCTTATATTGTGTTTCAGTATTACTGCATTCTCCCTTTTGGGATATTACATCTTCAAATATCATTAGTTTCTTCTTCAAATCTATTACTGCATAGTTCTCGAACACCCAATCGATCCCCAACAATGTTGGATAGGGATCCTTATCCCCCATAATGTCTATCACCTCGAACTCTGTGTATGTCTTAACCCCTGCAACATCAACTTTGACCTCCTCTAGCCTGCCTATGGGCACAATGCAGTACTGGTTTTCCATGCAGAGTTGGATTGGTGAATATTTTAGCTTTCGTCTTCCCAATTCTTCCCATGTCTTCCTTGGAAAAATGTTGACATCTGACCCTAGGTCAAGCATTGTGTCCTTAATTTGGAATCCCGCAACTTGAGTGTTTACACATAACTCTTTCCCTATTCTTCTCTTATTTCTTTTGACTCTTTGTATGTATTTCTGTGTCATGCCATTTGATTCTCTTGGTTATGTGGCTTCCTGCACCACCATCTCCAGATTCTTCTTCAATTGTTCCAACATTGGTGCATTGGTAACAATTTTTAGAAATAGCCAGAACCATTCTTCAATCATAGTGCTTGTGCTAGCTTGGTTCTCCTTATCTACCCTGGGCTGTGATAACCAAATGCCTTTGCTTCCCCCAAGTTGGGAAAATGTTTCCACTGCTTCTTTAAAGTATTGTTTCTGTGTTTCTAGCCTGAACACTAGATTTGGAGATGTTGGCCTTATCAGCTTTATCGGGTTTGTAGTCTGTGCATCTTCCCCAGTTATCTTTCCTCCCCGTGTCACTCTGGCTACGTTCTACATAGCCTGAGCCTCTACTCTTCTTGGTTCTGCATTTACCAGATGTTCTCCTCTTTGTCTGGCTCTTTCTTCCCATATTTTAATTAGCTCTGGGCAGTATTCTATTGTGTGTGTATTAAATCTGCACTGAGAGCACCATGGTCTTCTAAGAAGTGGACATTCCCTGGCTACTTGGCCCTCTTGGTCACAGTTGTAACATCGTACAGGTCCTCTTCCTCCATCTCGGCCTCCTCTTATCCCTCCTCCTCGTCCCCTGGGAGCCTCATTCACTCTATGTGAAGGCTTTTCCAATCATTCCCCTAAGGAATCCAAAGCTCTACACTGCTCTGTGTTGTGTGTTGTGGAAGCACATAACTCACAATATATGTCGTTTCGAATGTTAGAGTATTTTTGCAAGATTGGGAATAGGCAGGGCGGATGGCCAATGCTTTTGCATATCTCGCAATATTCAGTTGTGGCCTGATTTTGTTGCGCGGGGGACCCTGGGTAATGGGGTTGTGGTGGATATAGTCCTTGTGTGTTTATCTGTGCAACTCATCCTACCGGTGGAGCTCCTTGTGTCCCTGCTACTGATGTCCCCGCATTCTACCCCTGCAACCTTGGACATTCGGTCACCACATGTCCCTCCATCAGACAGTGCATACAGCATACATTGGGTCTTGCAGGCCTCATTGGTTGAATTTCCTTCAACTTTTCCGTTAGGCTAGCTATCTAATGTTGTAACCCAAATATGGAAGGGTCTTGAGCTGCGACCCCTCCTTTTAACTCCTGCGGATATCTTACCATAGCCTCTATCTTCATAGCTTGCTCCAATGTGTCTTGTAATGTATCAATCTTTTGTTGCGTTAATGGAGTTCTTATCAGCGGAAGAAGGGCCTTGATGAACCAATATCTCTGATGATTTGGACCGATTGGGTAACTCAGTTTCCCAACCGCATCCTTGAATCTTCTCATCATATCTCATGCAGTCTCTCCTTCTCACTATTTAATCTTCCACATCTCTGACAAACCTTGTTGATCTATCTGAGGTAACTTGAATTATTTAACGAATTATTTCTTGACATCATCTATTTTTGGGTTCGGATGAGCCTCATACCATTTAATGAACCATCGTAGAGCTCTCTCCTTGAGAGTAGTTTGAAACTCGATCAACTTAACTGCCTCTGGTGTCCATCGAGCCCTCCATATGGCTTCGCAGAGATACCAGTGCTACTCCACATCATCATTACCCCTCCCAGAGAACTCTGGGTATCTAGTAAATGATCCCGCCATGCTTCTTTGTGTGGGTGATACTAGAATAAAACCTCTATTTTCCGGCTGTGAAATGATATTACTAGAACTACTGCTAATGTGTATTACTATTGTGGATTGAACACTATTCAACTTACTCAATTCTCGTAACTTAACAAAAATTTCACCTAGTGGATGATAGAGTACCAGGGGAAGGTCGAGACTAGAGCTACTTGAAATTTGGGGAATAGAGTTAACTTGAGTTATGGGTGTCGGCCCCTCTCAGAATAGTTGCTCCATCACAACATGCAACTCCACATCACACATCTCCTTGGGGCGTGTGTCCTCCACATTGGACTTTCCTCCCTTTTCTCTTTGGGATGGGCTCCTATACACTTTCCTGACTTCCTTCACGGTCCCTCCTATTCCTTGGGATTCCTTTTGACCTCCCATCTCCTTTGTCATCTGCGGCGCCTTCTCCTTGTTCTTTTGACTGCTTTCCTGTTTCTCCAACTCCTTCATCACTCTCTCTCGCCACTTCTCAGCTATTTGCACCCTCCGATGTGCTTGTCGCTCTCTCAACCTACTAGAGGTATCGGGATCCATATCCCTACTCCCCCTTCCAACTTACTTGTAGCATCTCTCCCTCAGCTCCTTCCCCTAGTACTGGAGTTTTAAGTCTCCATCTCAAATTTTTGAAACTCCATCAATCCCTCGTCTACCATTAAAGCTTTGATCCACAAGGGAATATCCTTCAACAACTCTCCTCGTAATCGGGATCTGAACACGTCTTCTGCTTTTGAAAAGGACTAGTAAAACTCAGCTGCAAGTTCCACTATGTATCCTTCCAAGGTAGATTTCACCCAGAAATCTACAGCTCGGGTCAAATCGGTATCTAACCGATGGAGGGCTACCAGATCCTCGTGCAATGACTTGTGATAGATCTTCCACGAGATTTCTTGGACTGTCTTGACTTGTAGTCTCTGCACCCATTATAGAGTTCCTCTGGAAACTTTCCCCACAATATTTCGTAGATATCACTCACAAATTCAAAGAATAGAGCCTTATCCTTAACAGTTTTCTCCCTCTGCTATCTCAACTCAGCTTGCTGCGCTATGAATTGATCTAAGTGGTCATCCCACCAGCTTCGTATTTCCCTTTCAAAGATCTGTGATACCATGATCTAGCTCCTAAATGAAATTTGGGGGTCCCGATAACGAAACCATTTCTTGGTGAGAAAGAAGGTCTCTGAGCAAGACCCAAGTTCAGGATAGAGGCCAACAAGGTTTCCGCAGTAGTCTAGCACAACACCAAAATTTTCACTCTACTTTGAAGAGAAAATAATCTGACCTGAGGCATGCCGTGAACTTAGTAAAGTTAGGAAAAAATCAGATATCGACCAATCACAACTATAAAATAAAATAGACAGAACTAAGTACTCCAAACAGGTTTAAATACCTTGCACAAGATACTACTCATGAACATATTCAGGATGTAATTTTTTTTTTTAACTTACCAATACATTCATCTTAACCAGATGCTCATCACAGAATTCAAGACATCAAACCCATATAGGAGTATATTTCATTAGTAGTAGCGGACGGTTACATTACTCCTTAGAGTGATCGCAGTAGGACTGATTACAATATTACCAAATAGAACAGAATAGAATGAACATAACAAACAGAACAACCAGAGCGAACAGAGCTCTCCTACGACTCTCCTCCTCTGCTCTCTACTGCACCAACCTCTCGTATACGCTAGCCGACTTCCTATTTGTTCCTTTGCCAACGAGACTGTCAGTTTTCCCTTATTTTCCACTCTAGTGTTTGCTGCATCTCCCTGATCACTAGGAGTTCTGATGTTTGTTCTTGTCGCTCCCTTCTGCCATCTGTGCTAGTTTCCACAATTGTCGCACCACCTTCTCTCCAGCTCTTCGCAACTGTGACAATTCTCTATCTACCGTGGTTGTGCTCTGCCACCTGTTATTCGTGACTCAAAACCATTTCATTTTCAAAACAAGGGCCCCAACAATGTTTATTCAATTTATTGTTCTTAAATTGCAAGCATAAATTATCGACCAGTGTTAGTAAACTTATGAAGTGTAAGTGCACTATATGTCCTAGAAGTATTTGTCGTTAGAGTGAGGATTGAATTAAAAGTTTTGTTAATTTTTGAATTTATGGATAAGTGTTAAATTCCTATGAATCCATGATGTTTTTAGAGAAATATATCATCTATGTTAGATATTATTTCTATGGTTAATTTCAATTGAATTGAGTTATTAAAAATAGTTTGTGAGAGGACTCCTTCCAAAATAAATGATTAGATTAATTTCTACTATGTTTCTATCAAGTTTTTTTTGGAATTTTTATGTTGCAGCAAACAGTGAACTAACTCTAAGTTATGAAAGCATGAGATGTGATACAGTCCTAGTTTTATGAAAACATGAGAATTCAGAGCTAACTACAAACTTAAATCGAAATTCCATAAAAATAAAGTTTTCATCTACTGAAAATTCAAATCTGGAATCAAAATAAAAAGGAAATGAACTAAGCTATATAAAATATGGATGAATGAATTTAGGAAATGAATCTATGAAATAAGCATAAAAGAAGCACTAAACTATTTAAATGAACTTAAAAATGAACCATAAATCAAAGCATTAACCAGATTCAAATTACAAAATAGAAATGTGTTTGAGATAAATTAAAAACTGAAAGAAAATGACATGATCTACTTGCAGGGGCCCTACACTTGCTTGTGATGAGTTTGATGGCGGTACGGGGAGCATCATCTCCGAAAAACACATTGTATTTTACCTAAACAGGGGTTTCATGTTTTGAAGAAATATTAAAATTTCATGTAAATATTAATATTATTTTGAGTGATTAATTAATTATTTGTGATAAATTGTAAATGTGAGAGAATTAGTTTCTAGATTATTTAGAATTAATGAAGGAGCCTAAGTTGGGATTAGTTTCTAAGTTTTAGGGATGAGAATCTATCTTTTAGGGATGTTGAGAGATTTAGGGATTTGATGAGATATTAAGGGGATTGAGCATTTAATTAGATCATTTTTTTAAAATTGTATAAATAGGAAAGGGTTTTGAGAGAAAAACACATTGAGATAGTTGGAGAAAGTGAGTGTGATTGAGAACGGGCTTGAACAACCAAAGTGTAAGCCTTCGGGCAAGTTGTAAAGGCCAATGAATTGTAAATCAGGCACGGAGAAATGTTGCTGTAAGTAAATTCACTTTTATGAAAGTGTTGGTTTTGTGTTATGCACCTTAACTTGGTCAATTCAGGTGTAATTCAATTTCTGTGTTGAAATAGTGAATTTGCTGGTATTTAATTTACTGGTTAATTAATGTGTTAATTCCGGTGGAAAAAAATGGTTGGAAAATATTAGTTGATGAAACTTCAAAGCAACATTAAAATCGACCTTCAGATATTGGATATCTGGTCTCACAGTTAACCCATATAATACTGTGAATTGGGTGAGTATTGTTGGATGGATTTTGTGAAAATCTGCTTGATTTAAGTAAGTCTTGAGTAATTCTGAAAGAAGCTCTGAAATATGTCTTTGCACACATTGAAGGAATCGATATCATCAAATATCGATATCATATTTGATAATTGAATATGTCTTAAAGAACACAGATGAATGTCAGTGTTGGCACATCGACTTTATAGAAGGCGCTGAGCAGGGTATGAACATGTGTGAATTGCGCTGGAACTGTGTTTTATACAGCGGGTAAAAGTGTTGAAATTGTATTTTAATCAGCGTGGAATCAAATTAAAAGCATGTTTGTTGAATGAGGAAATCGACTTTTATGGATCTGCTGGATCTGTTGAGTGAACAAAATTGAATGCAGTGAGGGTGCATATGATGTTGTTTAAATCCAATGCAGAAGTTTGTTTTATTTAAATTCAATGCATAGTTATTGCACAAAGAAGACTGAAGAGCAATCTAAAACGCAGAGATCTGTTTTATACTCTGTTTATTAATCGATTGAAATTGCACGAAGGGTTGTTGCTCTATCGATGGACTATAGCAAAGAAATTGAGACTTATAAAGGAGCAGACCAAGAATCTTATCAGATGAAAGCATTGTGAAATTAAAGGGCTGCGTTTTATGTTTGAATGTTGCAGGATGGATCGATCGATTTGAACCAAAGATAGCGCTGTATGTACATCTTGTACAGTTGAACATTGGAGGTATATGCGTTGTAAGCACCGAATTGTTGTTTAAACTCTGTCTAATTGATGAAACAGAATGTTAAATTAATTGCAGGGCTCGATTTGTTTCGAAACCAAATCAGTAGGCGCTGGCAGAGGAATATTAAATTAATTGCAGGCTCGATTTGTTCTGAAACCAAGTCAGTAGGAACGCATATTGAAAACACAGTTAAATTTGCGTGGATAGGAATGGTTCCTTTTTATGCTGTTGGGTAATCAGCGTTGAAGTTTAATAAAATTCAAGTCCACGTAGGCATAATGAAATGTTCAGAAGCGCTGGCAGAGTAGCAGAGTTTGTGAAAGATCGATTGAATAAATCGATTTTATGTTGTGAATCTTCATATAAGAAAAGAGACTAAATGGCGCTGAGGAATGGAGTTCATTCCTGGTAAAATAAACACAGATATAAAGGTATGAAAATTGGATTCATTTGTTTGGATTGTGTGTTCATGAGCTTGGAGTAAGGCGCTCATATAGATTGCAATTTCAAGTCCAAAGAATGTTATTAAATTGCCTATGAATTTTGTAACATGAAACATGAGAAATTTTAGTGCATTGGGTTAATTTCTATAAATGGAGTTTCATTATGATAATGGTATTGAATTATGAAGACTGTGACATGTAACGTTGTTAAGAAAACTCAAGGACACATTTGACTGTGAAATCCGATCTTAAAAGGTGCATGGGCAAGATTTTTCTTTGTAATTGAATGATGGGTATGAAAGCAGGTAAACATGGATTGGAGTTGCACTTTTGCATAAAGTTGTTTTAAGATTTGAGTTTTGGGCCTCAGAAAAGAACCCTGTATGGTTTTCAAAGATAATCAGAAATTGTGAATACATGTTATTAGCTTCCGCTTATGAGAGTAAGGTTTTTGAGAACATAGGTTGAAGAGCTTTCGCATGTAATGGTAAAGTGTGAATTTACCATTGATTGAGGTTTTTGATTTAAGTAAATGCGAGATGCATTCTTATATACATGGTATATGAAGATCCTGGGTATTTGCAGGCTAGCCATGCGTCATTTGGTATCAGAGCCTGGCTCTGTTGAAGTGAAAAATGTTTATTTTCTGAATGAGGACAAGAAGATTTGTTGAACTGAAATGTATTTTTGAATGTGTGATGAATGATGAAGATCAGATTTTAAATCTGAAATGTAGCATACACAATTGCAAGTGAACAGGATGGAAATAGCGAAAGGAGAACAAGATCAACAGGATCTTGAAAGGTGAGATTGTGTAGTTGATATTTAACTTGGTTTGAAGACTATTTGCAAAATTTGGTTGCAGGTATAGTGGAGAAATCTCAGCAGGAAGAAGTAGATCACAGCCGAAGGGTGGTGATGAAGGAGTCCAGCAAAGAATTCTAGGTGTGTGGCAGAACCGGAAAGATTCAACAGAGTTTGAATGAAAAGGACAAGTGTGTTCTTGAAAGTTGCAGATGAGAGAAGACTGAAGGAGCAGTGGAGAATGCTTGAAGGGTTCCAGCAGAGGACCAGATGATTACCAAGAGACCAGATCCGGAGGAAGGGATTGGTGAGGTAAGAGGCAGCAGAAGAGTTTGCTGTTGCAGAGGCTTGTTGCAACTCATGAGTGAGAAACTCATGGCGAAGGAAATGACTACTGAAAGAGAAAGCAGAGGTTCAGATAAAAGCCACAGTAAACTGAGGGAGAGAGATGCCAAGATAAATGGCATATTGAAGCAGTGGACTAATGAAGAGTATGAGAAAGAGAAAGCTGAGATCGCAATTCATCTTGAGTTATTGATGGAGTTGTTGCAGGAGAATATGAAAGGCCAGAGACAGGGTTGGTTGATGAGGAAGAGAGTGAAGTGGCAGAGGCTACAACAGAAAAGAGATCGACAAATAAACATGCAGTTAACGGAAGAGCTGAAGAAGCTCGAGCAGATGATGGATGTACAGTTGAGGTGTAAAAAACTCAGAGCAACTGAGTTGGAAGTGGAGGTTTCCATTGATGAAACAGAGGAGGAGATCATTGATGATTTCTTAAGTTACTGGGTAGATCCAGATCAGCTGGATAGTGAGAACTCTTGTGTTTTTATAGCTGACAGTTGTGATGTGATTACAGGTTTTGTTGAGGATGATGCGCAATCTTGTGAAGCGGTCACAAGTATAGAAAAGTACTCTGAAGAAGGAAGCAGTGATGTGTTTGTACTTGACGCTGTAGCAGTACAAGAAGAAATTCTTGTGGATGCTGAAGAAGAGAATCAGTTTGAAGCACAGATAAGGGAAGTAACAGTTGATACTGTTGAACATTTTGATATGCAAACTGAAATTTTATGTATGAATGCAGGTGATGATAATATGCTTCAGCAATGCTACAGAGAAATTGCATTGTTGGAATATTTGTTGGAGAATTCGGAGTATGACAAGGAGATTGCAGCAGATGAAAGAGTTCAGTATAGTGAACGAGTGCAGAAAGATGCCATGGAAGCAGATGATATGAGAGAAACACTGGTTGAAAGTCTTGAGAATTCTTCAGAGGATTCTTTGGGAAGTTTGGATCAGCATACTGATGTGCTGATAGTGGAGGAGAATTCAGAACATCGTACTGAAATGCTGGCAAAGGAGTACAAGGCACTGATGCCTTATGATTTTTGTTCTAACAAGTGTTTTATGAATGCAGGTATTGTTGCAGAACATTTGACTCAGTTGAGTAGTCAAATGAAGGGAGAAGAAGTTTTCTGTTCCAGAAGACAAGAGGGTATTGATGATCGGGTGGCAGTCAGAACAGAAACAAGCATAGAAGCAAGAAGTCAGCAAGTGACAGTACAAACTGAGCAAGCCGTCTTAGCTCAGCAGACAGCTAGAAATCAGCAGCCGGGAGATTTATTGGACCGAGAGATTGAAAGTATCAGAAAACTGATGACAAAAGAATCCCAGAGAAAGACAGCAATAAGAAAGAAAAGGAAAGACAACAAGAGAAAGACTGTAGCAGACTTGGAAGGCAGAGCAAGTGAAGCACTACAACACAAAATATGGAAACCTGGAGGACAACAGCAGATAACAACAGCAGTAAAGCAATTGACAAGCAAAGAAAGATTACAAAATAAAATTTGGGATCCAGGAGGAAATATCCAGACTTATGACCAGGTGGTCATGAATTTTCTTACATGGGGAGTCTGATGCAGGAGCATCAGCTCCGAAAAACACCTTGTATTTTATCTAAGCTAGGGGGTTTCATTTTTTGAAGAAATATTAGATTTCATGTAGATATTAATATTATTTTGAGTGATTAATTAATTATTTGTGAGAAATTGTAAATGTGAGAGAAATTAGTTTCTAGATTATTTAGAATTAATGAAGGAGCCTAAGTTGGGATTAGTTTCTAATTTTTAGGGATGAGAATCTATCTTTTAGGGATGTTGAGAGATTTAGGGATTTGATGAGATATTAAGGGGATTGAGCATTTAATTAGATCATTTTTTAAAATTGTATAAATAGGAAGGGGTTTTGAGAGAAAAACACATTGAGATAGTTGGAGAAAGTGAGAGTGTGATTGAGAACAGGCTTGAACAGCCAAGGCTGTAAGCCTTCGGGCAAGTTGTAAAGGCCAATGAATTGTAAATCAGGCACGGAGAAAT
Organism: Pinus albicaulis; assembly: GCA_034641835.2. Lineage (NCBI taxonomy): Eukaryota > Viridiplantae > Streptophyta > Pinopsida > Pinales > Pinaceae > Pinus > Pinus albicaulis. The sequence continues at coordinate 369,259,418 of CM076571.1, read as the reverse complement.
GTTGCTGTAAGTAAATTCACTTTTATGAAAGTGTTGGTTTTGTGTTATGCACCTTAACTTGGTCAATTCAGGCGTAATTCAATTTCTGTGTGGAAATAGTGAATTTGCTGGTATTTAATTTACTGGTTAATTAATGTGTTAATTCCGGTGGAAAAAAAAATGGTTGGAAAATATTAGTTGATGAAACTTCAAAGCAACATTAAAATCGACCTTCAGATATTGGATATCTGGTCTCACAGTTAACCCATATAATACTGTGAATTGGGTGAGTATTGTTGGATGGATTTTGTGAAAATCTGCTTGATTTAAATAAGTCTTGAGTAATTCTGAAAGAAGCTCTGAAATATGTCTTTGCACACATTGAAGGAATCGATATCATCAAATATCGATATCATATTTGATAATTGAATATGTCTTAAAGAACGCAGATGAATGTCAGTGTTGGCACATCGACTTTATAGAAGGCGCTGAGCAGGGTATGAACATGTGTGAATTGCGCTGAAACTGTGTTTTATACAGCGGGTAAAAGTGTTGAAACTGTATTTTAATCAGCGTGGAATAAAATTAAAAGCATGTTTGCTGAATGAGGAAATCGACTTTTATGGATCTGCTGGATCTGTTGAGTGAACAAAATTGAATGCAGTGAGGGTGCATATGATGTTGTTTAAATCCAATGCAGAAGTTTGTTTTATTTAAATTCAATGCATAGTTATTGCACAAAGAAGACTGAAGAGTGATCTAAAACGCAGAGATCTGTTTTATACTCTGTTTATTAATCGATTGAAATTGCAGGAAGGGCCATTGCTCTATCGATGGACTATAGCAAAGAAATTGAGATTTATAAAGGAGCAGACCAAGAATCTTATCAGATGAAAGCGTTGTGAAATTAAAGGGCTGCGTTTTATGTTTGAATGTTGCAGGATGGATCGATCGATTTGAACCAAAGATAGCGTTGTATGTACATCTTGTGAAGTTGAACATTGGAGGTATATGCGTTGAAAGCACAGAATTGTTGTTTAAACTATGTCTAATTGATGAAACAGAATATTAAATTAATTGCAGGGCTCGATTTGTTTCGAAACCAAGTCAGTAGGCGCTGGCAGAGGAATATTAAATTAATTGCAGGCTCGATTTGTTCCGAAACCAAGTCAGTAGGAACGCATATTGAAAACACAGTTAAATTTGCGTGGATAGGAATGGTTCCTTTTTATGCTGTTGGGTTATCAGCGTTGAATTTTAATAAAATTCAAGTCCACGTAGGCCTAATGAAATGTTCAGAAGCGCTGGCAGAGTAGCAGAGTTTGTGAAAGATCGATTGAATAAATCGATTTTATGTTGTGAATCTTCATATAAGAAAAGAGACTAAATAGCGCTGAGGAATGGAGTTCATTCCTGGTAAAAAAAACGCAAATATAAAGGTATGAAAATTGGATTCATTTGTTTGGATTGTGTGTTCATGAGCTTGGAGTAAGGCGCTCATATAGATTGCAATTTCAAGTCCAAAGAATGTTATTAAATTGCCTATGAATTTTGTAACATGAAACATGAGAAATTTTAGTGCATTGGGTTAATTTCTATAGATGGAGTTCCATTATGATAATGGTATTGAATTATGAAGACTGTGACATGTAACGTTGTTAAGAAAACTCAAGGACACATTTGACTGTGAAATCCGATCTTAAAAGGTGCATGGGAAAGATTTTTCTTTGTAATTGAATGATGGGTATGAAAGCAGGTAAACATGGATTGGAGTTGCACTTTTGCATAAAGTTGTTTTAAGATTTGAGTTTTGGGCCTCAGAAAAGAACCCTGTATGGTTTTCAAAGATAATCAGAAATTGTGAATACATGTTATTAGCTTCCGCTTATGAGAGTAAGGTTTTTGAGAACATAGGTTGAAGAGCTTTCGCATGTAATGGTAAAGTGTGAATTTTCCATTGATTGAGGTTTTTGATTTAAGTAAATGCGAGATGCATTCTTATATACATGGTATATGAAGATCCTGGGTATTTGCAGGCTAGCCATGCGTCAATTAAAAGCGAAAAAGCGACATGATCCCAGTATGGCATCTCTCTGCCGATATTGGAGTTTATTAACTATAATAACGCATCAATGCATGAAATAGGAACTCTGAATTAAGATACAAGACTTCAAACAAATTGTTCAGGAAATAAAATATGGCGCGCCCCGAATACACAGAGTTTCTATGGTTTTGTAGAGTGCGTTCAACAATACGCGAGCTCTAAGCCTATAGATCTATATTAGAATCCTTATACAATTTAAAAACTTAAACAAAATATCTCTATCTGTCGATTTGCTATTAGGAAAGAAAATCGACACAGTCATGACATTTCCAGAATCTGTTCCTGAGCACTGCTACATGTTGACTACTACCTTTGACTGTTTAAATGAATGATCTCTTTGATGAATTGGCTCAGATAATCAGGAGGAATTCCATGAAGGCATCATCCTCTATCTTCCCAATTACTCCTTTTCTTAGCTGGTCCACCGGAACCTTGTTATCAATGAAGGTAGTTGCGGATCTGTGGAATAGCTACGGAATTGTTTCAATTCTGTAGCTGAATGTCATATTTAACAAAAAAATAGGGCATATTAAAAAGTATCAAAATAGGACACATAAGTATTTTACCTTGTCAAAATCATGTGATTTCTTCCTTATTAGGTTGATAGTGATGGGAAAAGAAGGAAACTATGGATGCAAAAAGGGTGTCAAAACAAAACAATTCTGGGACTCTACACTATGGTTGAATCGTGGTATAACACTTCCTTCCATACTGCAGCAAAAATGACCCCATTTGTGTCACTTTATGGATATCATCCACCATCCATCACATCATATTTAAGAGAAAATTATAAAGTTCAAGCAGTGGAAGATCACATCGACCATCAACAACAAGTTATCCAACTCTTAAATGATAACCTAAATTTGGCACAAAATCGAATGAAACAATAGGCAGATCAACATCGCAGCAAGAGAAGTATTGACATAGGAGACTTGGTATTTTTACGGCTACAACCATACAAACAAATGTCCCTCAAGCAAGCTAAGAAGGATAATAAATTATCGCCAAATTACTATGGTCCTTACAAGGTGTTGCAAATAATTAGTACTATTGCCTACAAATTGGAGCTTCCTGCTTCTTCCTGAGTGCACCCATTTTTCCATGTTTCATGCTTAAAGAAGGTTATAGGTGACAAACTTCTAGTTCAAACAATATTTCCAGAACATGATGAGGAAGGAAAAATATATATTGGAACCTAAATCAGTCACGGAAACAAGAACTTGACATCTATGAAATCGATCAATTTCATAGTATATCATCAAGTGGAAGAACTTACCCACTCAAGATTCCACATGGGAGGATGAGAATTTTATACAGAAGCATTCATAACTACTCAAGCGTTGAGTAAAACACTTTTTCGAAGGAGAGGGGCATGTTAGGTCCCTATATTACTAGTGTAGTCCCTTATTGTTGTTAGTGTAGCTCCCTTATTGTTATTGATGTACCCCTGTAGTCTCCATATTATTATTATTGTGCCCCATAAAAGCCCACTATTGTTATTTTTGTGCCCTTACATTATTATTGTTAGGTTTTCTAGGATTATATTGTGGCCCCATGGACTCCTATATATAGAAAGGAGTTTTTGTCAATTGTTTCTGTAATATTCCTAAATTAACATGTATGCAAATTGGAATATTAATTTTTAGTTTTTGCACCTAGTAGATGAATAAATGGGGGAGGATACCCATAATTAACTTAATCAGCATAAAAATCCTCCTAGTATGAAAGGGGATCACTTTAGTAGCTAGATTTCACACCCTCATGTGTGAACAAGGACTCTTGCATGTGGACAAAGTCAAGTTTGACCAAGTCAATAGCATACATGAAGAAGAGTGGATCATCAATGTAAATGGCTCAATATGAACAAGGATCACCTTAGAAAAACATATGAGAGCTGGGTTGAAGACACTTAGGTGTGAAAAGGGATGAAGCAGGTTGAAGAGGTCAACCTTGACCAAATCAAACAACATTGTTAAGGGAGAGTGGCCTTAATGGAGATACAACGTAGTTTTGGAGGGAGATTGAGCATGTGCATGTGGAAACCCTAATGGGTGGGACCCAAGGTGAGGAGGCTCACATAGCTTATAAGGAAGAGGAAGGCAGCCATTTGGGTTTAGCTAGATGATTATTGATGTATTGATCTACATGACTATTGCGCCTTCTCCAACTGTTTAGTTGAGATTGCAGTGTTGTTTAGCACAAGGCATTCCTGCTTAGGGATTCCTTATCCTACATTGAGTGATCTCTTGGAGGAGTATTGTACTTCAATTTTCCACATTCAGGCTTGAGGTCCAAGCATCCTCCTTCAGCCACAGTGTTATTTCTGCAGAGCATAACATTGTGTTGTAGGGTTTTGCAGTGGAAGGTTCACAACACCACCTTTTGAGCTTATCTTTCAGAGGAGGGAGCTCCCCTTTCTTTGCAAGATTTGTAAGGAAGATCTCTGGGCATATTTTACATCTTGGCACTTGGAAAAAGTAGTCCCCATCTCCTACAGCATAGTAATTGGCAGGAACTGTGTCATTTTGCTCAGTATTGCAGCAGCAAGGTCAAGACCCTTGTTTGTGAGCTTGTTCCATGGAGGAAGGGACAACCCTTCTCCTGGAAGGATTTTATAAAAAATCTTCTTATATTTCTTGTATTATTCAGCCATATATTTACAGAGATGCAGTACAACTATGTTTTTCAGATCTATATTTGCAGATCTACTCTTGTATACTCATTCTCTCAAGAAACCCTTACCGAGTTATCTTCACATTGTGTAAAGGAGGCTAGATCTCTAATTTTCTCTGAGTTTGGGCTAAATAAACTCTAGATATATTGTTTATAAGATATTTCTGCAGTAAATCTCTCATAATTACACTGAATTTTCTTCAGTCATTTCTACATTCCATAATTCATGGGATTTGGGCATTTTTAAGCCACATTTGAACCGAGAGATTTGTTTAACTTGGCTAGAGTGATTTGTTTTTTATCCCATTCCATATGTGAGATTTATATTGTATAAAATATGGGATCCAAGTCCCATTTCTCATAATTATATTGTAATTCTCTGTAAATAATATTTTTTATGTCCTATATTGTTGCATTTCCTCACTTTGGAATGAGTTTATAGGACATATTATTGCTTCTGAGCATTCGTTTGCTAGTTATATTTTCCTTTCACATCTTATGAGTTGATTTACACTGAAATTGTGTTCAAGTATTGATGCATTCCATTTTTGGGATATTACAGTGGTATCAGAGCATGATCTTTAGCTCAGCATGTGAATTCCAGCTATCAGAAGGAGCAAGATCAGAATGATGGAGAGGATGAGTTTGCTCTCATCACTTTTCAGATCCAGAATGAACCTCTCTAAGGAGGCTAGACAGATGAAAGAGGAAAGATGCAATGAAACTCCTAGAGGGTTTCAAGAAGAAGAAAGTTGCAGTAAGACCTCTAGAAGGTTTCAAGAGGAGGAAGTCCCATGCACTTCCTATTCTCATAAAGAAAACAAGAAGAATGAATAGCACTTGGAACATGAGATCCTAAGTGGGTACCTAGAAAAATACAAACATCAACCTAGAGCTTTCAAAAAGACTCTAGCTCTTCCTCAGTTTATCCATCTGGAAGAAGAGAGGACGCCCTATAGCAATAGCATGATAAGGGGAAATAGATTTCTATTGTCTACTTTTGATGGATCACCCACATGCACAGCACAAGCTTGGGTGATGAAGCTAGAAGCATTCTTCCTACTACATCCAGTAGTAGAGAGACAGGTTGTTGAAATCTCAGCATTGCACCTAGAGGGTAAGGCAAACACTTGGTGGTTCAGCCATGTGAGTCATGCAAGAGTATCTAATTTTTCATATTTCACTCAAAGGGTGATCAGAATATTTGATAGAAAGAGATCAGAGGAGGTGTAGCCCTCACCACCACTTGAGGAGTCCTATACCAGCACTGTCACTATCATGGAGGAGCAGCCATCTATTGCAGCAGCTAAAGGCACCATCACAATGGAGGAAGGAACTATTGCAGTTTTCCAAGATGTTCCTAAGTTCCACCAAGGTATGGATGAATTTCCATTTTCTATCATTTCAGAAAATCTTGTGGAAGGCCTTGGAAATATGTCTTTACATGATCAAGGATCAAAACACATTGCTGATTTGGAGCAGCAAGCTTACACTTCACTGTACAGCTTGGGTTTGATAAAAAATGGGGTAAATAATCATTCCAATGCACCCTTGTTGAGTTGCATGCAACATGCGGGGTTGGGGTGTAAGTTTTTGGAGGACATCGTGAACATTTTCCCACTTTATGATGATTTTTTACCTTCAACACACTTGGATCCTTATGGATTCAAGATGATCATTGATGGGAGATCTTTTCTAGGATATCTCCAAGGGGTTGCATCTCAACATCCCATGAGATGCAAGGGGATGAATCTACTTTTGGAGAATGGTAGTATTCTTTGGGAGGGTACCAAGATAGAGCATGATGAGAGGCATCCAAATATGGATGAATGGGGATGGATGGAGAGCAAGAGGTTGGTGAGCCACTTGCAAATCTATGACACAGGGCAGCAAGAGGCAAAGCTACGTTGGCTGCTCTTGAGAGAGTTTGGCCATCATATGACATACCCTGTGTCAAGAGGTATGTGGAGGATTGGGGTTTGGCAGGGCACCCATATGATATGGCAGCAAAATATTTGTTTGTATGGGGCATCATACAAGGAAACCATCATGATGTTACTCTATGGCTTGTATGAGGGAGAGATAAGGGAGTAGCAAAGGTTGTTGTTGTTGTGGTTACACTTGGGAGAGTATGGGTAGAACTTCTCCCATACTTATCATGATATTCCCAGAGAGAGGAAAGGCACCTTCAAAGTGAAAAGAGGCTACCCTTCAACATTGGAGGATAAGGAGAGGCTTCCACATAGGAAGAAGATCTTCTCACATAACAACATGATAGTGGATGGATTTGTCCTGTGGAATGTCAAATAGAGAAGTCATGGAGTGATAAGAGCCTTATCACTAAGGCCTACAACGTTGTCACTTGGAAGTATGTTTCTATTGTTGGAGTGCTCCAAGGGGAGTATGCAACCTCTCTTTTTGCAGTTTTTCATGAGAAGATTCTCATGGGAGGACTCATCCATGGACCTCAATTTCATCTTACTCACTATGCATGGTAATAAATTCATCTTTGTTCTTATTGATTGTTCCATTAAGTATTTGTATCTTCTCACCATCTATGGACAGTGCATTGCTCCACATGAGAGCAAGGTTATTCTTGGGTTTTATGGTCACTTTAGGGCCAATATTTGTAATGATGATAACCCATCTCTACATAACTTTGGGCAAGTTTATTTTTGTTCTGATTGTGCTCAAATGATATATATTGTTGATTACTACCACATAGTAAATGAGCAAACATGCACAACTAGTAATACATTGGAAGACAACTTGCCACTTGATGTTCTCAAGCAACAGTTGGGAATATTGTGCTGTATCCACTTGAGAAACCATTGGTATCATCCTAACTTTCACATAACCTTCAGCAATTTTCTGATTTGGATGCCAAATGGTGAATATGTGCCATCCATTTTGTATGGAATGGTTTGGGCTAGCATGATTCATGACATTGGAGAGAGGATCTTTGGAGATCCAACTTTCTTCTTGCCACTTGAGGGCAACCTTATTGCAGCCAAAAATCAACATTTTCTCTACACTTATCATGAGTGGAGAGAGAGACAACATGAGGTAGGCCATTTTTCCTACTAGGCTCAGCTATTCAGCCCACCTACACTTCAGGAGCCAAGGATGGAGAATATTTTTCATGAGTTGCCATGTTGGAGGGTGACTCATTTTGTATGGATGATAGCTTGGGGGTGGAGGTTTCACATGGGAATGAAAATTCCCCATGAATTTCAGACTCCACGCCTTGAGAGGACCTCTATACCACACCTAGTTGCCTCCTTGAGCACTTTCCTTTCTTATGATGATGGCCATTTGGGATGTTCACCAAATGCTAGCTTGTATGCTTAGGAGAGGCACTATGGAGATTCACTACTGAGACAACATAATATTCCTTGGAGGATTTTATCATATGAGGATGCTACAGGAGGAGGGGAGGAAAACCTTCAGTTCTATCCTTGCAGTTGCTTGGGGACAAGCAACACTTGGGAGGGGAGGACTGTAATATTCCTAAATTAGCATGTATGCTAATTGGAATATTGATTTTTGGTTTTTTCATCTAGTAGATGAATAAATGGGGAGGAGGCCAATACTTAACTTAATCAGAATAAAAATACTCTTAGTGTGAAAGGGGGTCACTTTAGTAGCTGGATTTCACACCCTCATGTGTGAACAGGGACTCTTGCATGTGGACAAAGTCAAGTGTGACCAAGTCAACAACATGCATGAAGAAGAGTGGATCATCAATGTAAATGGCTCAATATGAACAAGGATCAGCTTAGACAAACATATGAGAGCTGGGTTGAAGACACTTAGGTGTGAAAAGGGATGAAGCAGGTTGAAGAGGTCAACCTTGACCAAATCAAATAGCGTTGTTAAGGGAGAGTAGCCTTAATGGAGATACAATGCAGTTTTGGAGGGAGATTGAGCATGTGCATGTGGAAACCCTAATGGGTGAGACCCAAGGTGAGGAGGCTCACATAGCTTATAAGGAAGAGGAAGGCAGCCATTTGGGGTTATTTGGATGATTATTGATGTATTGGTTTGCATGACTATTGTGCCTTCTCCAACTGTTTAGTTGAGATTGCAGTGTTGTTTAGCACAAGGCATTCCTGCTTAGGGATTTCTTCTCCTACCTTGAGTGATCTCTTGGAGGAGTATTGTACTTTAGTTTTCCAAATTCAGGCTTGAGGCCAAGCATCCTCCTTCATCCACAATGTTATTTCTACAGAGCATAACGTTGTGTTGCAGGGTGTTGCAGTGGAAGGTTCACAACACCACCTTCTGAGCTTATCTTTCAGAGGAGGGAGCTCCCCTTTCTTTGCAAGATATGTAAGGAAGATCTCTAGGCATATTTTACATCTTGGAACTTGGCCAAAGCAATCCCCATCTCCTACAGTGAATTCATTGGCAGGAACTGTGTCAATTTTCTCAGTATTGTAGCAGCAGGGTCAAGACCCTTGTTTGTGAGCTTGTTCCCTAGAGGAAGGGCCAACCCTTCTCCCGGAGGGATTGTATAAAAAATATTCTTCTATTTATTGTATTATTCAGCCATCTATTTACAGAGCTACAGTATAATTGCGTTGTTTCAGATCTATATTTGCAGATCTACTCTTGTATACTCATTCTTTCAAGAAACCGTTACCGGGTTATCTTCACATTGTGTAAAAGAGGCTAGATCTCTAATTTTCTCTGAGTTTGGGATAAATAAAATCCAGATCCATTGTTTATAATATATTGATGCAGTAACCCTCTCATAATTATGCTGTATTTTCTTCAGTCATTTCTTCTTTACATAAGTCATGGGATTTGGGCATTTTTAAGCCACATTTTCATCGGGAGATCTGTTTAACTTGGCTAGATTGATTTTTTTTTTTATCCCATTCAATATGTGAGATGTATATTGTATAAAATAAGGGATCCAAGTCCCATTTCTCATAATTATAGCATAATTTTTTGTAAATAACATTTTTTATGCCCTATATTGCTACATTTCCTCACTTTGGAATGAGTTTATAGGACATATTATTATTGTTGAGCATTCATTTTCTGGTCAGATGTTCCTTTCACATCTGATGAGCTTATTTACACTGCAATTGTGTTCAAGTATTGTTGCATTCCCTTTTGGGGATATTATAGTTTCATCCAAGAATTATTCATTTATGTAATGTAAAGGAGGTTTCCCCCTCAAAAAGGTTGATTTATAAGGCTTGATCTATCCTTTATTCTATTTTTTGAGATGGTTTCATAACATTACTCTTGGGGATATGGAGTTAAGGAGAATTTTGAATATGGATTATGTTTCTTTCTCAAGGAGGCTCCAAAAGTCAACTTCATCCAATGTTAAATGAAAGAGAAGAAAAGTGACTTTGAAACATTTATACTTCATTACAAATGGTGAAGGCTTATCAAGATAACACAATCTATAGGAAATTTCATTCATCCAACATGGCCCATATATAGATAAGATAAATAGACACATAATTCCACATTACACACATTCAACAATTAGCCCTAATAATAGTAAAGTTCCAATGTATGTAGCAAAATGAAAAATAGCATTAAAATTGCACTTACATGTTAGTGAATATATCCAACCAACATCACATTTGCAATATAAGAAGCTCAAAGATAGAAAATAAGCCAATCCATACAATAAAATTCATCCATCTTCCAAAAATATCCACCAAGAAAAAAATGTGAAATTCTCTAATGAGAGGGACATCCCATTCCAAGTGATGATATAAATGAATCCATCCAACACCTATTTATACACCAAATAGGAGTTTGAATTACCTAATGAGCCTACATTAGCCCCTAAAAATAAAGTAATGTGAAAATAAACTAACTTTTGGTGACAAGCCCACTAAACTAGCTCATAAATAAAATAATAAGTCTCTTGAGAGGTCAAATAATAATATATGCATGTCGAGGGCCCTTCAAGAGGCTTGATGAGGTCCATAAGTGCCATAATGAGCCTGAGACCTGGGCATATGGAAACCCACAAGACTTTAGCGGACCGATGAGGGGGGCTTCGGTGGTAAGGCCGTGTCATTGGCCCCACCCTCGGCCCCATGGATGCTAACATGACCATAGGCCCGACGCTTAAGGGGCCTAGGCTAGTAGGGGCGGGCAGTTAGGCCTAGCTCATGACCTTATGCACCCACGTGACCATATTTTTTCATGCATAGGATTTATTAGACATTTTAATAGTCCAACAAATTTCACCTTCAGCGGGCAAATTTTTCACCTCTGCAATGGAAAATAGTGCAGTTTTGTAGCTCTGTTAGAAATTTTATCTAATTTGTAGGATGAATAACAGAAGAACTTGGTTCATAGCTTATTGGAGCCATAACTTGATGATTTTTTGAAATTTTGGAGCCGTAGAAGAGTATACATAGGGGTTTTTGGACATTCTAGATCTAATGTAGACTTTTGTTTGCTGATTGGAGCACATCTGAAGAGACTTTTTGCAGGTTTGAGTCCATGGGTGTCAGGATCAATTAGTTTGTTGGAGCAGTTATTGAAAGTTTTTGAGTATGGAGAAGACCTTGTGGGGGTTTTATTTCCTTCAAATGTTTACTGCAATAGTTGTGACTTGTAGGGTGCAGCTCATGCTATCTTTTCTCACTATGTTTTGTTGAGGAAAGATCTTTTTTGTAGTTGAATGTGGAATCGTAGTACTTGTATGCTCATGTATGCTCATTTACAGATGGAGTAAAAGGAATTTGTAGGAAAACCCTTTTCTTGTTGATGGTTTCATTACTAACTATAGTTTTCATGTGCTATAGAGTGAGATTTCTTTGCAAGAGAACATTTCCTTGAAGGGGAAACTAGCCACTGGTTTTGTCAGCAAACTTTTATGTACTCTTTTTCACTGAATATATGGAGCAGTTTAGCTGTGTTAGTAGGCCCAGAGATATAGCCTAGGAGGGGTGAACTCCATCACCAAATACTATGTTGTTTCTCCTCATGAATGCATGTATGAGTTAAATGATGAGATGTTGCTTATGTTTTAAGTTTACTTGAAAAACTAACTCATAGTCCTTGAAGCGAGCTTTTAAAACCTGTTTTTTCATAAGACCCATTTTTCCTTGCAAAGCGTCAGAGGATGATAATTTTTAGGAAGGATCATTTCTCCTATATTTTTAGATCAAGAGTTGAAGAAGTGTCTCCACTTCCCACTATGAAGGCAACATGCATTGGGGAGGCAAGCAGGACTGAGTCTTGGGTGAAATTTTCAAGGGTAAGCATGAAGGATACTGAGAGACTATAGTTCAAGATTGCACAATGGCTTGTGAAGGAGGAGGCCCTCAGGATGGTTCATTACACATTTGTAGAGGGTGAGGGATGCACCACTATTGACTAGAAATGTGACATGCACTCATCCACTAAATAGGAAAGGTGTGAGGACATGGGGAAGCCCGAAATGGCTATGTGTGGGAACAATGGAACAAGAGAGGAGAAAACATACAAACAAGTTCTAAAACATGAGAAAACAGATGTATATCATCAAAAAAAATCCAAGAGGATGCATAGTACTCGAAATAATCATGTGTACCTTGAAACAACAACAAAGCGCCCTTATTTCTAAGTGTGACAGTTGAAACATAGAATTGTGACACTTAGAATACAAATTGCGACACAAGTGTCGATTACAACTATAAATTGTGCTAAGTTGTGGGAGAGTGTCTAATGCATGTTATTATGATATATAGAATCCACTAATTCGTAAGAGTGTGTTAGAGCTACCGCTATTGATACACCAAAGTGTGACACATGCAGGATTGAAAACAGTCAAAAGAAACACTTGTGACAGTATGAAAACATGAACATGACACTTGCAAAATATGAAGAAAGTGAAATAGACATATGTTAGAGCGAAGATAAAGTGAAAACGACACTTGTTAAAGAGAAAGAAAGAAAAAAATACAGTCACGAAAGTGAAAGCGACACTTGCAAAAACAAAAGTGTGCAAAAGCGAGAGTTGAGAAAAATCGCCGGAATAATAGTACAATCGCAACCAAAGTGAAAGTGAGGCTGTCAATGGAGAGTGTGCACTCTGCATTAATTGTTGGCATAGGTTTCATAGTGCACTATGTTGAACATTGCACAAGCACTATTCATAAATATTGTGCAAGTCTTACTTTCAAGAACTACGCAATGCCTATCTATGCATGCATAAAATAAGTGCATTCATGAATTTATCAAGGACTAAGCACGTGTGAGCAAATGACTTTGACAGATCACAAGATCCTCCGTAGGCTCCAAAATTCAAGTGTAGGCAAAATTTTGGAGGGTGTTTTACATAAGGTCAACAAACCCCAATTTTCCAAAATAGGTAATGCCGGTAAAAATGGTCCTCTGAACTTATTCCTCAACTTTTTCCACTCTAAAGGTTTCAAGATGGATGATAAACAATATAATGATCCAATCTAGACTTTTATGTGTTAGATTCTTTGCATAAATATCCCCATGCGTTGTACATTGCGTTAGGGAAGCAAGGGGGTGGAAGCCCCCTTACAGAGGCTGCCCAAATTAAATTGGGGTGGTTTTTGCATTTATTTTTGTTAGTTTTTAGCACATGAATTTTGCTAAAAGTTGCTTTGTAGCACATGGTAGTTATGTCCATGGTTTTGTAATTTTGATTAAGGAACAATGATTGTATTCTAATCCATGGTAAATAGACTGGAAATTTATGGATGTCAAGGGATATATATTGTATTGTAATATTATACAAAAGATTTACATTGAGAAAAATTTACTAGTTTTTCCAAGTTTTAGGTTTCTAGGTTAAATCGATGTGTTAGTGTGTGTGTTTGTCATTGCATATTTTCTGTTCTCCCAGTCATTATTTTAGTTATTTGATAATATCCTTTGCATAATGGCTTATTAATTCCCTGTTACATATGAATATTAATCATTCTTCCATCTTCTACATTTGTAATTTGTATTTCAATATTCTAATATTTCTGGGCAAATTTCTTGGTAATATGACGACATCATTAATTGTTTTTCTTAATTTTCCGCACCTTTATATTTACATTTTAAAGTATTCTCTAGTGACTTTCTTAACTTTCCGCACCTTTATATTTACATTTTAAAGTATTCTCCAGTGACTTTATTAACTTCTCTTCATCTATTTTTGACAATATATTAATCATGATTAAGGCCACGATTAAGCCTGACACCAAATTAGTGTATAATACCTCTTTATTTGTGAGGCAAGAGACCTACCTCTATAAAGACAAATACTCTACCCCTCTAGTTTTGAACATGTGACCTCTTAAAAGAAAACACATAATCTTAACTATTAAACCCACTCAAACTATAATACCTATATAAATATAGAATAATAACAATAATATAAAGCATCTGATTGAAAATATATCATTCTTCAATACACAATGAGTAACTTTAAAACTTGATAATACCTCGCACAATGACATATCCTATGAGAATGAGTCGAGATATTACTAAAACGAACCACTCAATTCAAAGCCCATCGTTATCTCGAAGACCAAAACCATATTGAAGATCTTAAGGGATCCTAGGTATGTGACAGGGCATTTCATATTTCACAAAGAAAACGAAAAGGCAATCATATTACGTGTCAAATGTTTCCAAATTTAGATGAACTTTGGAAGATACTTGTTTCCAGATTTAGCTTTTCCACTAATAAATATCCTTAGATGAACTTTGGAAGATACATTATTAGATGTTTATTGAGTAAATGAGCATAAATTAATACACGTGAAAGTCATCATCCATTAAGCTTTGATAGAATGAAATAGAAAGGACACAAACCAACAATATCCGTATCAAACTTTATAGATATGGATTGGGGTCCCAAACAAATAAAATATCTGTTGAAATAATAGAACTCCCCAACATGCGGAGATGACTGGGGATGCAGTGGATTTGGAATATTTTAAATCCCTTTTAATTTGATTCTCATATATTTTCAACGTGTACCTATTTTTAATTTTAATTTAAATATTAATTTTGTAAATGTGTATTTTTAAAATAATTTTATTATTGATATCAATTCAAAATATTTAAGAATATATATAAGTTTATTATTATAAATTATATAATTTTATTATTATTTATTTAAAAATATATTTAAAAAATTGGTGGTATTTATGAAAAGTATAATGGGTTGAAGGGTTCATATGAGTAATAATATTGTGGGTGTAGTACTTATTTAATATAAACTGAATTTTTTATTATTATGTTTTTTACTATTTAATAAAGTTTATTGGATAGTTAGTACTAAAAAAAAATTAATGTGGTATCATTAATCAATGTCTATTTGATATTATTTGGTTAAAAATAGGTTTTATAGATAGTTATGAGTGAGGATAGAGTTCACTTTACAAATAATATATTGAAATATATTTTATTGAAGTTTAAGTCATTACGAGCTAACCACATTGAAGCTACAAGGGAACCAAAGTTAATACTTCCATAAAAGGATCATTATATGTTGTTTCCCTTCCTCCATGGGTTGATATTAAATAAAGTGTTAAAAATTTATAATATAACATTTGTGAAACAATTTTAAAAGCTAACGATCATTACAAGTGGTATCACATTTTTTTCTTAGGACAGGTTGTCACCCAAATAGTACATGCACTGTGACAATGCTCAAGACAGGGGTTGTCACTCTGATCCCCGTCCACTCCATTCTAGTTGTTTCTGAATAGTAGGCTATGGGGGGTAGTACCTATGGAATGAGATGAAGGAAAACAAGTTGGGAACCAACTTGTTAGGGAGACACAAGTTAGTGACCTAGCCACTTGGTCGAATTTGAGTAAGATTATTGATTAAATTAGGTTTTCTTATTATGAGACCAGTGCCTTATTGTAGTCATGAATTCTTGCTTATGGTAAATTGGAACCAAGTGACTGCCTCGACACCCTCTTCTTGAATGACTGACTAACCTATATGATGTGCAAGTCCTGGGACATATGTGAGATGCAGTGATATTGGTTAATTTTAATTAAATGCCCAATCTAATATAACATTTGTGAAACAATTTTAAAAGCTAACAATCACTACAAGTGGTATCAAATCTTTTTCTTGGGACATGTCACCCGTATTTTACAGGCACTGTGACAACGTTCAAGACGGGGGTTGTGACTTTGATCCCCATCCACTCTATTCTAGTTGTCTTCCAACAACAAGATATGGGGGGTAGTCCCTATTGAATGAGGTGAAGGAAAACAAGTTGGGAACCAACTTGTTTGGGAGACATGAGTGAGTGACCTAGCCACTTGTCGAATTTGAGCAAGATTATTGATCAAATTAGATTTTCTTCTTATGAGACGAGTGCCTTAATGGAGTCACGGCTTCTTGTTTATGGTAAATTGGAACCAAGTGACCGGATGGACACTCGCTGCTTGAATGATTAACTAACCTATATGATGTGCACGTCCTAGGACCTATGTGAGATGCAATGATCTTGGTTAATTTTTATTATATGCCCAGTCTAAATGGAACCTTTCCCCTAACTGTTTTGAGAAGTAATCCTCAAAGTAAGTTGTGAAATGGAAGCCAACAGGAAGTAGACAATGACTTGATTAAAAATACCTCCCCCTGGGTTCCACCCACACAATGCCTCTGGTGTTTCAGAGATAGTGCCTCTAACGACTGCAAGGTCACCGTGTTAACTACTAGGAAGAGTTGAATCTCTCAAGCTAGTCTGAAAAGGGTTTCCCTAAGAGTCTATAAGCCTATCTTATGTTAGGAGGTAAATTTTAATGCAATCTAGAACTAGTTTGCTTGTGCAAGAGTTTACGAGTGAAATTATCTTGATTTAATATTTTTTTGTTACTTAAGTACTTATTTTGAATTAGCTTATAGCAAGAATACTTAAAAATGATGAGATGAAAATCTTGAATAAGATAAATTGCTTAGAGGCGAAAGTGAAAACTTCAACAAATTCCCACAAGATGTAAAATGCCAATATTTCAACAATGTTCAATACCACTTATGATAAATCAAACACCATTTAAGATAGGCAATGAAAAACTTAGATACCAAGTGCTTAAGATGATTAACCCATATGTCAAATAATTAGAGCAATTATTCAAACTTTATGCCAAATACAAATATTCCAATTAGATTCCAAATATTAGAACACCTTATATCAATCACAAGATTAGATCTTTAAAACTTAAGTGTACGAGTGCTTTAGGTGCCAAATTCAAAAAAAAAAATCAAGTTTAGAATAAGACACAAAATGTTAGATCTCAATAGTCAAATCAACATTAGTACTTCAAAAAATTTCATCACTTATTAGCATTATGACAATAGTAGAAAAGTCACTCTAAATTATAGAATTTGCCTAACACATGAAGCACAAAAATTTCCAATGACCAACATAAATAAATTTACATATCTAGTTTACTTTATGATGATGTATTCAGTAATATTTCAGATATTTAGTAAGTTATTACAACAGTAAGTTAACCAATAGATCAACAAGCTAGTGATACCAAAACCAATGCCCAATATGCCCAAAAATAGTAAAAATTCACCAAACTTAAAAAAATCTATTTGTAGGGCTTTTAGAGGGTATAATTAAGCAATTTTCATATATGATCTATTTACTATAGCAGTGAATAATTGAAAGACCAACAAGCTAATGACATTACAATCAATGCCCAAAATGCCCAAAAATAGTAAAATTCACTGAAATTGAATTTTTTTAGTTTTCCATCATTTTTAAATGTGTGCTTCAGAAATTTCAGATCTAAAATTTTCAATTATGCAGTAAATTCCAGTGAGAATAAAAATAGATCTAGGCTAGTTCTAAGGTTCCCAAGTGGCCAAAATTCATGAAAATGAAAATTTTACAATTTTAAACAATTTTGACCATGTAGCATATGATTTTAAGGCCTAATTATTATTGATTTAATTGTTTTAATAAAACTGAAGTAAAACAAGGGTTTGGGAGGACAAAACCTAGGCCCAAGGCCTTGAATATCACTTGGTTGAAATTTGTTCAAACTTTGGGATCAAGTTGTATATTGAAAAATACAGTTTTTGAGACCTTAAACCTACAAAACCACCAAGTACTTAACGTTTAAAATTTAGATTAGGGTTTCAAGCCAAGTTAGGGGAGAAAATGGATAAGGAGGGTCAAAAATAGGCCAAGGAGGGCTAGCATTTGGGAATAAGGAGGCTAGAATGATAGATAAAGGGTCAAGAAGATTGGAAAAGGTAACAAGAAGGAAACACAGAGGCTCAAAGGCTTGGACGCTAGCAGAAAAGGGTCAAAAAAGGAGGACACTAGGGTTTTGGGGGTTGAAAATCCACGACAAGCCTAAAAGGCAATCTTCTAGGGTGGAGGAGGCAGGACAAGGCCTCTTGGGCCCACGACCAGGCCTAAAAATGCATAGAGCCCTTGACCCAAGGCCAAATAGGGAAGGCTGAGGCCCCCAAAGGCTATGCTAGCCCTACAAGGGCCTAAAAATATGACACGGGGGTCCCTAGGCATGATGTTGGCCAAGGGAAGGTTGATGTTGGGCTTGGAGAGTCTAGATATGGTCTCGGGAAGGCCAAAAAATGAAAAACCCTTCTCTCAAAAAAAAATTATTCTTCCAGATATGAATTTTGGCGTCAAATATTCAATGAATGTCCCTGCAAAATTATCAAGAGGCTAGATCTTACCCTCGAGGGCCTATATCTAGTTCTTCCTTCACTTGATCCATTGATCCAACCTGCAAAAATAAATTCACAACACCCAAACCCCAAATATATACAAAAAAATCTAAAAACCCCAACCCAAGTTAGAAAAATAATTTACAATTAAAATTACAAAATTATTTTACAAATTATACAAGGGGTTTTACATGAATTTTGAGAAAATATTTTTTTTTATAATATTTTTCCTTTGATGAGTGGCTAAAAATGCTTCAAAAAATTTATTCTCACTATAGCCTTAGCAGAAATTTAATCCACCATATAAAAAATAAGGATCCAAGTAAAATGATCCTTGCCCACAATTTGTGAACTTAGAGACCAAGGATTGAGTACCTGCAAACACTATGTATTGTCTCAAAATAATAACTTAAAGCACAACATAGGAAGCTCATAGTCAATACATACCTGATATCAATGAACAAGAACACCTTGAGTTTCACCTAAAAGTATTTTATTATAGTAGAAAAAATAGTTCCGAGTGGGACAATAGTTTACAAAAATACTTCAGCAACAAATTCTAGCCAAAGATCAAGGTGACTAGAGACTCAACTGACTTTCTAATTTATAAATAAATCCTCCAAGTCGAAAAATAACAGATAGTTTCTTTGATCATTGTCAAAATAATCTTGGTCGTTGATAAACACTTTAAGATCTTTTAATATTCGAATTTATCATTTAATTCTATTTCAATTAGCTCAAAATTAATTATTTTGAGCTAATTTCCTCAAAATTCTGACTTTGAATTAACCACCAAGGTCCAAGGGTCCAAATTATCTTGAAAAATACAATATTCCCTTGGTGGAGGACCTTTAAAAAATGATTCATTTAAGACCCACGAATTTTTCCACTTGAAGAATTAATTTTCCTAAGACAACTTAACTTCACTTTAATTAATTAATTTTATGACTTAGGATTTAATTTTATTTTTCCAGAAAAAATAATTAATTTACACATGAGGGGATTAATTATTTTTCCCTTCTAATACATACTATTTTACATTTTCAACCCTCAAAGGTGGAATACAGATTTGGATATACCCTCAATACACATAACTCATCTGCGACACAATATGATCTAGTAGACCAAGTGATTTGTAATAAAATGATTAAGCCAAGTAGCTTAAATTATTCCCAACACTCTTTTACATTAGACTCAACTAAAAACACTAGGACTCACCTAAGATTTTGACAATAAACTTCACCCTAGCTTTGAGGGTTTAAGATGGAGGAGGGGAACGCTTCTAATTAGTTGTGTTTAGAAACAAATATAATCAGTGAGGTTAAAAAACTCTCCTATGGTGAAATTCGTCACCAAAATCATAGGCTTACCTAGGTTGTTACATATACTCAAGGTCTTACTAGGATCATTTACATCATATAACTTGCAGAACAGGGTAACCATGACACATGGATTGTTGATATGTGATTTGATCCCATTGAAAAAATAAGCATTTCCGCTTCCTTGGAACTTTGACAATTTGAGTGCAACATTTGGCTCCATATGGGAGCACGTTGCTTCTATGAAGTAATGTGAGAACCCCAGAATCTTGCATCCAAGAAAACATAAGTCCATCAAATAGATATCCATTCAACATTGAAATCATCATACATACAAAAATATAACTAGAACAGAAAAATCTACTATAATAAACAAAAATATAAATGACATAATATAAATGTGTGAAATAAAACTACCTTATAATATGAAATTAAAGGGAGTCACGGTTATAGATACTATACAAAATTATTCCCTACGACATCATATGTCGTCAATGAGGAACAAACTTGGGCATTTACATGCTAACTGGTAGATCACTTAGCTTCTTTTCAAATGTCCCGTGCTGAAGTTTGACCCTCTTAGGTCAGTGTGACTGCTCATCACTGTGCTGCATATCTCTATCAATCTGAAATATTCTTCTCTTTCTACTTGGTAGACGGAATGGGTAGTGGAAAAAGTGACATATATATGATTCCAAATTAGGGGGATGCTCCTGTGGCACAACATATTCGCCATTTTCCAACTTCTTTGTAACTTCCACATGGTACCTTCTTTCTACCTCTATGTATAATCTAACCATTCCACCTATTGCTGCATGGATAGTGGCGTAAGATAAATCCATCTGAATGTACCCACCTGCCACAAGCTATGAGGCCATTGGCCTACTACAAGGCTACATATTAGTGATCAGCAATATGATCACTCCTCATCATGATCAAAATCATCACCACTACTAGACAAGGGATCATCAACATGAGCTACATAATGTGAAAATTT